>CM038143.1:41127811-41314228 GCA_021437245.1 Aegilops speltoides | reverse complement strand
TTCTTATTGCGCTCCACGGTAAATAGGGACGATGTGATACTCGATAAGAGATCTAAGTCCACCTCTTTCAAACCAGCAGAGCCGAAATAGTCAAATTCTAGGTCCAACCAACGGACCCCACAAAGACGACCTCCATTGGGGCACAATTAAACCCTTGATGTAGCGGCACTTTTCGAGAATTCCTTCGGGAAAATTGGGACATCTTTGCGGCACCCTTGAGGATATGCGGGAATCCACATGCAGGCTGGCGAGAACAGCCTAAACATCCTAAAAAGTTCAAGCCGGTCAAAGCAGGCTCTTGGCGATTTTCCAAACACAAAAGACGGGCAATGGGAAGGAGCTAGCCAAACTATTAGAAGCGGATTCATCGAGATATAAAACATCCGGATGGCTAGCGAACTTGTGCGGTACCAAAAAGGACAAATCCTGGCGCCTTTGTAGTCGATTTTAAAGACCTTAACAAGGCCTATCCAAAGGATCCTTTCCCCCTTCCCCGCATCGACCAAATCATCGACGCTACCGCAAGGCACGATTCATTGTGCTTCCTCGACGCATACTCCAGATACCATCAAATCAAGATGGCGGAAACAGACCAGGCCGCAACGGCATTCATTACTCCGTACGGACCATTCTGCTTCAACACAATGCCCTTTTGACTCAAAAACGCCGGCGCAACATATCAGCGCATGATTCAGACATGTCTGGCTACCCAGATCGGCAAAACAGTGGAAGCATACATAGATGATGTGGTTGTTAAGACCAAACACGTCGAAACTCTAGTAGACGATTTGAGGCTCACATTCGACGACCTCGAAAGCATATGACATTAAGCTCAACCCGGAAAAATCGTTTTTGGCGTACGGCGGAAAGCTATTGGGCTTCATTGTATCCGTAGAGGAATTGAAGCAAACCCAGCCAAGATCCGAGCTGTCACAATTGGATATCCCAAAAGACCTCAAACAAATACAAAAACTGGTGGATGCGTGGCGGCTCTAAGCCGCTTCATCTCCGTTTGGGAGAAAAGGCATTGCCCTCTATCGCCTCCTCCGTAAGCGAACACTTGAATGGACGGATCTTGCCACGGCGGACTCGAAGAAATAAAGGCCATATTGGCAACAAATCCGGTCTGGCCGCGCCCAACCTGGCGAACCGATGTTATTATATATCGCGTGACACATCAAGTTGTCGATCGATCTTGGTTGTCGAGCGAAGCGAAGGACACAAATTCCCTCTTCAAAAACCGATTGTACTCGTATCCTTGTCTTAACTCCATACAAGTCCATGTATCCACATTATCAAAAGATAGCGTCACGCGGTATTCATGGCATCCGGAAGCTGCGACACTACTTTCAAGAGTGTTCGATAATAGTAGCCTCCGAAGTACCTCTCAATGACATTATAAACAACCGCGACGCGACGGAAAGGATTGCAAAATGGGCCATTGAGCTCTTACCATTCGACATAACCTACAAACCACGGCGAGCTATAAAATGCGCATGAGATTTTGGCTGACTTCATCGCCGAATGGACGGCCGAACTCCCTAAAATGCAGGCGCATACTCAATTGGATCATGCATTTCGATGGCTCCAAAATGTTGGCGGCTTGGGGGCTGGCGTCGTATTGGCGTCCCCAACGGAGACAAAGTCAATCGTGCTTTAGATAATGTACGGACTCCAACAACGCGGCGAATCTGAGGCCCTTCTACATGGTCTCGGATGGCAATCTCCATGGGCATTCAGCGCCTAGAGGTGCGAGATTCAAACCTCGCAATATCCCAAGTAAATGGAGACTTTGGCGCCAAGGATCATAAATGGCAGCCTATCGTAACGCCGTCTTAAAAATGTCAGCTCGGTTCGAAGGACTCGACTTCCACCATGTAGCCGGGATAATAACCGAGCGGCGTGACGTGTTAGCACGCATCGGTATAAATGCAACGCCGTCCCTCAAACATCTTCCTGGGCGGCTCTTTAAGCTATCCGTATTATGGGAAGAGAGTCCGGAAATAACAACCGGAACCAAACCGCACCACCCCACGGAACATTACGACACAATCGCGGCTCAGCCAATGAAATAACACCTTGACCCTTGAAATAATGGCAATAATTGCCCGTGGGCCGGAACGTTCTAGCCTACTTAATTAGGCGGGAACTTGCGAAAGACCAAAATGAGGCCCATTGCATAGTTCAAGCGATCTAAAGCCTACAAGGTCCATGAGGGAGAACTTTATAAGAAAAGCACAACCGGAGTCCTTCAGAGGTGCATCTCCGAAGAGGAAGGGCGAAACCTCCTGGCTGAAATTCACGTCGGACTCGGCGGACACCATGCCGCAGCCCGGGCACTTGTGGGCAAGGCCTTCTGAGGGAGTCCTGGACTAGGGGGTGTCCGGACAGCCGGACTATCATCGTCCGCCGGACTCCAAGACTACGAAGATACAAGATTGAAGACTCCGTCCCGTGTCCGGATGGGACTTTCCTTGGCGTGGAAGGCAAGCTTGCAACTGGATATGTAGATCTCCTACCATTGTAACCCGACTCTGTGTAACCCTAGCCTCCTTGGTGTCTATATAAACCGGAGGACTTTAGTCCGTAGGACAACATACATTACAACAATCATACCATAGGCTAGCTTTGGGGTTTAGCCTCCTTGATCTCATGGTAGATCCACTCTTGTACTACCCATATCATCAATATTAATCAAGCGGGGCGTGGGTTTTACCTCCATCGAGAGGGCCCGAACCTGGGTAAAAACATCGTGTCCCTCGTCTCCTATTACCATCCGCCTAGACGCACAGATTCGGACCCCCCTACCGAGATCCGCGGTTTGACACCGACATTGGTGCTTTCATTGAGAGTTCCTGCGTGTTTGTCACCGATAAACGATGGCATCTTCAACCAACAACGGTCGGTGAGACTTTTCTCCCAGACGAGATCTTCATATTCGCGCCGCCGCTGCTTGAGCTAATTCGCTTGGCCATCTGGAGCGGATCGAAGCTTCGCCCCTGGCCGTCGAGTCGATTCGGAAGCCTAAACTTCACGGCCGGCGTCCGCGGAGACTTGATCTTGACGGACTCGAGCCGCAACCAGCGTGCCGCCTTTATTCGATGGGCATGATCTGGCTACGCCACCCGAGCAGTGCCTTGGTAGCGCACATGAATCCGCTTCCGACTGCCTTTAGTCCCGAGCCGATCGCCAGATCAAGGATCGGTGGGATGAGCGCCACCTTGGGGCTCCAACTTCCGCGGCGATGGAGCGAGCGTTAATCTTGTCCCCGCTAAACTTCGCAATTCGAGTGCGGACTCCTTGCGGACTCCGAACCTCCGCGCCCCTGTCGATTCGGATTAGGCGCGGTTATGGAATTCACCGCGCGGACATCTTCCAACACTCGCCATTTGGCGACATCCTAAAATCGCTAAAGCACCTCTGCGTTATCGAGGAGAGTCCTGGCGGACTATGGCGAGGATGGTTGAAATGCAGACTGACGAAGAAATTCAGAGCCCACCACCACCACTTTGTAGCCAGCTTGCGACAATCTAACCCGACATGCTGAACTATGACTCAAAGGCATCGGCAGAATAGACGGCGATGCGGAGGCGAACAAGCGAGCCTATAAGGGCGGGAGGACCACCTCGTCATATGACATATACATGGTGGATACCCCAAAGGAGAAGCGATACTTGAGGACCAGCGGGCGCGGCGAGAAGATAACCCAGCCGATAAACAACCGAAAGCGGCGGCCGCGGCGCCCTAAGTCTCGCCTCGATGACAACAACGCTCCCAAGGAGCCCGTAATACAGCGAGGGCTCACAAGTGGAATGACGAACATCTGAGATAAACAACCGTCCGAACATGGCGAGTTAGATAATCAGTCCGGGCCGGCGAAAGCGATAGTCCGGACGATCTCATAGCGGACACGCCGCGGAGAGCAAAAACCTTCGAAAAGACTTCGTCAACACCGCAAGAAGCACGAAGAAGGAAAAGTGGAAGCTCAAAACAGCGGAAGACACACTCGAGAATGAGATGGAGCAAAGTGCTCAAGACCACGGACAAATCTGCAGCGGTCACCAATCAAGAGCTACCAGGCGCAAGCTGCTACGAAATTGACGAGGAGGCCATAGAGCCTCCACCATCTAGAAATAAAGAGGCCGCTGGTTGGATAGGCGGCGGATGATAGGCCAAATTTAAAGCGGCGTAGCACACAAACCAACTAATGAACACGGAAGGCGGATGGCCCGGCCAGGTCCATCTGAGCCAAAGAAGAAGGCCCGGGAAGCAAGGCAACACGTCAAGTGTCGAAGATAGTGGCACACCCAAATGCAGGCGCCGCACACCCACTATGTTTCACCGATGAGGTGCTAGACCATGAATTCGGCAGGATTTAAACCCATAAACATAGAAGCCTACGATGGAACAACAGACCACAGATGCGGATAGAAGATTACATACTACATATACACATGGGAGGAGATGATCTCACACCATAAAATACCTACCCCTCAAGCTCAAAGGCCAGCCCGTCATTGGCTTAAAAGCCTCCCGGCAAATCTTGTGGGAAGTTGGGAAGAGCTCGAGGAAGCGTTTAGAAAGCAAATTTTCAAGGGACCTATGTCCGCCCTCCGGATCTGAGATGATCTAAGTCATATAACTCAACAGCCCGGAGAGTCGTGGCGCAGAATTCAGAGCAGTTCCTCACCAAAAAGAACCAAATAATCGACTATCCAGGACTTGAAGCCCTAGCAGCTTTTAAACACAATGTCCGAGGGCGAATGGAAACGCAGACACCTCGGCCAAGAAAAACCGAGGACAATGTCAGCTAACAAACCTCATGACCGCTTTTGTGCGGGAGAGGATAGCTAGCAAGATGCAGCACCAATGACCCAAGTACATCGAGATAAGAGATGGAAATGGAAAATCACGGTAGCGAGAAAAGCGGTAGCGGAATAAAGAAGAAAAGCCCAAAAACGGCGGTCAGCGCCCGGATTCAAAAGCTTCATGACCAAACAACAAAACATCGCCTCTTAAGGATGGCGACGATGACTGTCAACAAACAAGATTTTGGGTCGGATATGTCAAATCCAGCACCCGAAAGGCACGCAAACCACACACGCCAGATTGTTGGGTTTTTAAGCGGTCCAAACCGACTAAGCGCCCGAACACAAGGGGCTCGGCCGCGTCAGCGAAAGGCGACAAACCCACCGGCGAGCACGGAAAACAAAAGACTTTCCACAAGGGGTCAAAGCGATAAATTCACTTCATGTGATAACACGGAAAACTAGTGCGGCACTTTCTAAAAAGAGCTTGGCGGTCCAACCCAACAAACCATAGAGATTGGATATCAAAACCAATCACCTTGACCACTGGACTATTCGAGCGTTGAAACAGGCGGACTCCCCGATATTGAATCCCATAATAGGCGGACTACAATTCACTAAAGTCCTAATGGGCGGAGGCATGGCGACTTAAACCTGCTGTATTCAAACACAATCCGTCAGATGGGGATAGACCCTACCAAAATTGACACAGCCGCACTTCCTTCAAAGGGTGGCGCTTGAGCTCTTCGCCAAGTGCACGGGCTCCCTATTACTAGAAATCGTGTTGGATCACCGAACAATTTTAAGCGCGAACAAGTAATTTTCACATCGTCCCATTTAAAGTGGATATCAAGCACTCTTGGGGACGAAAGGCTTTTGTCGTTTCAACGCCATACCGCATTCTGCGTCTCTTACACTCAAGATGCCGGTCAAGCGTGGCATCATTTCAATCTGAGTCACTCAAAGACCCCGGACTCGGATAAGCGAGTCCGGCCCGGTGACTAGGGTTCCCTAGCCGCACACCTCTTCACAGGGGCTGCGGCGCACAAACAACGCGAGTTCATACAAACCCGCTTTACTTATTATATTTCTTCTTTTACACATATATTTTTACGCACGCAATTGTTTTCAAACTAAGTGTTCCTCTCCTTTTCTGAGATGAACAAACATGAATACTGTCGGGATAACGGTATAGCGAAGACACGGTATGAGGCGTGCGATGAGGGACCGATTCACGAGGATTCTTTTGATTAAGACCTGCGTAAACCTTTTTCTTGTCTCTTGTTGTTATTCTCCTTGGTTTCTTCCTATAGCCAAAGCGAACTGGCGTTTTGGCATCGGCGCGTCGAGAGGACCATGTCCGTGCACGGACACGAGGGCATAGGGCATTGTTTACGCCCATTATTATAAAGGCCGAACACCTCGAGTGTTTGGCGTCTCAGATTAGGCATTATATGCATCAGCTCGAATCATGTCTTTGGTCAAATGTTGGGTTTGCGGCTCACATGTTTTGCTGCCTTTACGTTTCAGTATCGCCATTCTTGAGCACCGGAGAACTACTGCGATTGTGCCCCGTTTGGCTGGCGAGCACCTTAGTAGAAAGCGGCCGGTTGTCATGATATAGCGAGAGCTGGTGACCCTCGATCGACCACGGAATGTTTAGAATTCCCTTTGTGAAGGACCGTTTCGGTCGGGCACACCTGCGCCCGAACTCGGAAGTGCGGTGCCCCAAGGGGCTATATCGTAGCCCACCCTCGAACTCAACAGCTAAGTGAAAGTGATAAAGCATTATTGTCGGATTGCCTCGTTTGCTCGCTACCACCTCTTTAACGGGACCGAGGGCGTCGGATTAAGTGTGAAAACGCTATTTTTGCGAACACCCCGCACCTTGTGCGTGGGGGCTGAAGCCAAGCGCAATCTTCGGGTTATACAAGTGTATCGTAAGCGGCCGCATAGGAGAAGTTTTACTACTTGGGGCGCACAAGTACAAAGAGGAGTTATAGCATAATCATCGTTTTACAAGCTAAAGCGTTCATTTGAGCGTCACATTTTTGAGCACTGCGACTCTATTACACGGCGCCCGCATAACTTCCCGAAATAGTGCTCGGCGGGGAGTCGCTTTCATTCGAACCCTGGCGGCAACGGCGGTGGCATCCATCTCTGTCAATGTGCTTTCACGGGCAAGAGCCATCCAGCGCCTCGATGCGAACCGACCGCTTCATCTCCTTGATATGCGGCACGCTCAAGGAATTGCTGCGATGGCGAAGTAGCTCGTCGCTTTGGGCCTCTCGGCGGAACATGAGCCACGATGTCGGTCATGGCAAGTCCGCACAATCTATTTAGATTCGGCCCATTACGCCTGACCGGTCTGTCGACAAAAGTGAGCGATCCGGACTATGGAATTGAGACCAATATAGCTCTTCCATCTTGTGATCATACGGCTCCGGAAGTGCTCAGCGGCATCGGCCGCACTTGCCGCTAAATCCATATCACGGATCCTCCGGACTCCTGACCGCTCAAATTGAGCATACTTTTGATCCATAAACGGCGGCGCGGCAAAAAAGACTTGCCGCCACGATATCTCGGCTGGCGCAACTCCTCCTTCATGGCCCGCATTGCGGGCGGGCATCCTTGGCCTCGGCGGTGGCCTTCCTCTGGTCTTCCCGCTCCGATAAGCGCTCCTTTTCAAGAGCCTCATTGCGGTCGGCAGCATCTTTTACTTTCATGGCCAATTCGGCCACCTTTGCCCTGCTTAGGCAATGCGTAGCCCTTTCGGCTTTCAACTCCTCAGCCGCCCTTGAGGCAGCCGCGTCACTCCTTCGGGCTTGCTCCTTAGCTTGAGCAAGTTCGGCCCGAAGGCTCTGCACAGCAGCAGCACCGTCTGTATAACAGCATATAATTTATCAGAGGGAGGCTTTAACCCCCCTAATAAAGCAACTATGGAGAACTCATTTACCTTGCGACTCGTCAAGTCGCCGGTTGACAAGTGCGATGTCCGCATCCGCCACGTCAAGTTGCCGCATTAGTTTGGCAACCCCACTAGTCCGGCTAGCCCTCGGACTATCCGCCACCTGCATAGGAACGGCGGCATACATTACTTACGATTTCGATCCTCGGCACGCTGTCGTTCTCGACAACCTACCGAGTCTCAGGGGCTACTATCTATACAGGGCACACTTTTATGTGCAAAGCTGTCAAAAAAATAGAAGGTGCGTCATTTTCACGTACCTCAAATCCCGCCAGCAAACTCATAGCGGCATGGAGCAATCCGCCCTCGGCGGATGAAATCCTTCCAATCACCATACGCATCAACGCACGGTGATCTTCTGAGATGGATGCCCTCTCAAGCAGATTCTTGATTCTCTGGCGGGATACTAGCGGTGCGAACTCTCGGCCCCTCGGGACTCGGGGATACCCTCCGTGTGATACTTGAGGCTCGTCGCCTTATCGGCACGGTGACGGGCGTTCCTCTCCATCATCTCGGAAGAAGGTCCCGAAGATGAACTCATCGAGAAGGCTGCAGAGATCAAACTGCAAGATAAATATTTCAGTTACCCACAAAAGCACAAGCGAGGTATTTCCTTACTAATTAACTCCCTTTTCATACTCACGGCTCATTGAGAGCTGATGCTTTAGCGATGATTGTGCGTCGGATTCTCCCGGACGCCGGACCCCAGTGAAGATCTCTTCCCCGCTTAGGGGCTTTGGCCTCGGATCTTGGGCGGTCCTCTCTCACCACAGAAGAGGGTTTTGATTCCCCCTCTTGAGGCGCCCCTTTGGGCGAAATATGATTCCTCTATTTTCCCCATCGCCCCCTTTTATAGGCGCGACCTCCAACATTCTAACCAGCCACGGGCTCCGGTCACGGTCTCTCAGGGAGGGCGGACACCTTATCAGCCTCGATCGCGCTACCCACTCGTGAAGAGCAATGGGTCGATGGCGAACTCTAAGCAGATAAGCAGGGCGTCCGGACTACGGGCTGTTTACGAGTATCCGGCGATTGCGGCTTAGAGCTGCGTCCTCGGCCAATTCGGACACGCCACTGCGGTCAGAAGAACAACTTATACATCTCCACGGGTGTCGCACCCATGAAGTGTTGGAGAATCCGAGGTCCCTCGGGTTGAACTCCCATAGAGCGGAAGGGCGGCGTTTGCGAGGTAGAAGATGCGATTAGCATAACTTTGCATCACCACAATCAGATTGATCTCCCTCGCTTTGGAGGTCTCGAATCCGACCTGCAATAAGGGCGCGTCTTGGACGGCCCCCAATTGAGCCCTTGGTTGACCCATGACATCGATCGGCATGGAGGTCGAGGCGGAAGGAAAGCGGCGGCTTTTGCTGCGCCTTGAGCGGTGATATAGAACCACTCCTGCTGCCATAGTCCGAGTTCCTCTTGGAAGGAACCCTCGGACCCACAGACCCATCGGCCTTTTGCTATAGCCACCCGCCGCTTTTCTGCTTGGCGCCCCGATCATCTTGACTCCACATTGAAGGTCTTGACCCACGGGCCAAAGTGGGAAGTGGCGGAGGAAAAGCCATGAGCGATAATGAATGCGGAGATGTGGAGGATGGACTCGGAGCCAAGTCGTGAAAGTCCAGCCCGTAGTAGAACATGAGCCCTCTCATGAAGGGATCCGTCGGAAGCCTAAACCCGGCGGAGGTGGGATCTGAAGACAACGAACTCACGGGCTCGGGGCGGGCAACTGTCTGAAACCTCGTGGGCAGTACTTGGCCTCGCGTAACTTCAATATGTCCTCCTCCGTGTGGAGGAGGCATCCACCGGCCCTGGAGGTCGGAGCCGGTCATGGTTGAGAATCCGAAGCGCTCGAATCTGAGGTTCTAGGTGTTGGAACTAGGAGCAAGAGGAGATTCGATGCGAGATTGAAGAACAAGGACGGGCCTTGGTCCTCTTATAAGGGGAAAAAATACCAAGAGCCGTCTCCGTGACCGTTTGGGATTCACATTTGATAGAGGAGGTGTGGCGGCAGGAGCGGTTGGTTAGTTACCGCATGCGTATTGATGAGAATCCGGAATAAAGGGAACACGATCTACCTTCGACAAGGCGTGCCAAGGAAATCGCCGCTAAGCGTCTTTGAGGTGGTATAAAGTAAAAACGATTCAAGCGGTGGCTTGGTAGCGGTGTGATGTCACGCCGCATATCGTCGTCCATGATTGGACTAGTGTACATTTTATTCTCTCTCGGTGGAATGTGGAATTTATTTTGCGAGCGGACACTATCCGGTGTTCATGATCTTCTGGATTATTCAAGGGAGGAACCCGCCTTGCAATGCCGAACATTATGTGCGCCCGGACTTATCGTCATTGAAGCCTGGTTCGAGAGCTCTTGAGGAGTCTGGACTAGGGGTGTCCGGACAGACCGGACTATCATCGTCACCGGACTCCAAGACTCTGAATACAAGATTGAAGACTCCGTCCGTGTCCGGATGGGACTTTCCTTGGCGTGGAAGGTAAGCTTGCTTGTACGGATATGTAGATCTCCTACCATTATGGCGACTCTGTGTAACCCTAGCCTCCTCCGGTGTCTATATAAACCCGGAGGGCTTTAATCCGTGGGACAACATACATTACAACAATCATACCATAGGTTAGCTTTAGGGTTTAGCCTCCTTGATCTCGTGGTAGATCCACTCTTGTACTACCCATATCATCAATATTAATCAAGCGGGGCGTGGGTTTTACCTCCATCGAGAGGGTCGAACACAGGTAAAAACATCGTGTCCCTCGTCTCCTGTTACCATCCGCCTAGGCATTACGATTCGGGACCCCCTACCGAGATCCGCGGTTTGACACCGACACCTTCCGTCAGGATTTTCTTGGCTTGCCCGAGCGGATGCTCGGGACTTAGTCCAACGATCGTCGGTTGCGGCTCTTTGCCAATCAAAGCCACATGCCACGGCCGCCCTCAAAACTATACCCATCACCGGCGTTCGCGGTGCAGGGGCTTGACATGGTTGGACCCCTTAAAGGGGGAACCCACAAGCAAAAATACCTATTGGTCATGGTGGATAAATTCACCAAATGGATAGAGGCCAAGCCGGTTAAAGCGGCGAATCCGGACTGTGATAGACTTCATATCTGGGGTAGTACAATGTTATGGCGTCCCCACGGCATCATCGCGATAGCGGCACGAACTTCACGGCCGACGAGGTTAAACTCGGTGCAAAAACATGGGCATCAAGCTCGACCACGCTTCGATCTATCACCCTCAAACTAACGGTCAAGTCGAGCGAGCAAATGGTCTAATCATGGCGGCATTAAACCCGAGTTAGTGCGGTCCCTCACGGAATCTAACACGCCTTTGGGTGGAGGAGCTCGACTCCGTACTCACGGGGCTGCGGACCCGCCAAATCGTACTACCGGATTCACGCCATTCTTCATGGTATATGGTGCGGAGGCGGTTTGCCTGCGATATAATTCATGACTCACCTCGAGTGCGCATATACGAAGAAGAGAAGCGAGTTGGATCGGCGGGGACAGTTTAGACGCATTGGAGGAGGAGCGCGGCGTGGCAAAGGCTCGTTCCGCATTCTATCAGCAGCAGGCTCGAAGATATCAAAGTAGAGAAGTGCGGGCCAAAACTTACAATGTTGGCGAACTAGTTCTACGCCTGCCAGACAAGAAAAAGGATAAACTCAAGCCCAAGTGGGAAGGTCCCTTCATCATCTATCAAGTCCTGACCGGCGGAGCATACCGTCTACAACACGCATCGAACAATCGACTCGAGCCGAACCCATGGAACGCAGCCCGCCTCCGAAGATTCTACGCCTAGCGCCAGACTCAGAGTTCGTCTCCTTCCTCCGTCCACATTTTAAACGTTTGCTGTCTTTTGTTTTTTCTCTTCTTTCCTCCCTTCTTTTCGTAAAGCCCTTGTGGGCTGACCTGCGCATTGTTCGCACACACTTGACGTGTTGTTTGCACTCATTATACCTGGGGGCTTCTTTAACAGAAGCTTCTTTATACGGGCTTTAATGTCCAACACATGCGTCACACTTCCGCATATACCTTTTACTCACCATTATATGCATCGATATGACTTAAGTTTTGGCCAAGCTGGGTTGCACGGCTCACATGCTTACCCTCGTTCCCGATTGTTCGGCTAGGAGGTAAAGGAGCACCTCTGTGATTATTCTTGCCTGGTCACCGGATGTGTACCTCAGACTGGGTGAAGCCGAAAGCTAGCGTTCTTAAGGGAATATTCGGTCGGTGACTTGAAAGATTATTTCTTATTTATTTATTCAAAGAGATAAATACACCGGTGGTCATTGAAGTTGAAGCCGAAGCACAATACGGTCACTGGACTTTGAAATACGCTCAATACGGTCATTGAATACGAGTTGCGGTGATTATACGGTCACTGGCTGACCGTAGAGCTCTGTATTCTATCTACTTGCACTTCGTTGAGTGGTCAAAATAGTCATGTGGCACCTAGTGAAGGATGGTCGTGGCATGACTCTCCTGTCTGTTGGTCCCTTTGTCGATGCATGAAATAAAAAACAAAAAAGCAAGAACGGTAGCGAAGGTGTAGAACTTCGTACACAATATCTTTCGGTTGCAGACTACAAATGGCTAACCACTTAAGACATTCAGATGTTTAGCAATAGATCTTCTTTGTTAAGGGAAACACTCGGGCATGCCGTCAAAAAAAACTCACGCTTGCACCAGCGCAGCATGCACCATTACAACGCATGCAACCACACTCATGCATGCACACCGCACACGCACAAAGGCACGTAGACAACACATGCATGCACACACACTTGGGTGCATGGTGGTGTCGTCATCTGCTGGCGACGTCTCGGTCCGTCGGCCTGCGCCAAGCTTGCCCTACGCCGATCCCGCGCCATCTCTTGCAGCACATCTATTTGTCGTTGTTGCTTGACGACCGATCGGAGCGAACGCGTGGCGACCTCGCCCTTAGAGCACCGGTGCACGCACGCGCGCACACAAGCACACGGAAAATACATGAATATGTCAAGGGCGATGAAAGGGTTGAGTGCGATAAGGCGCAGTCACGGCGTCGGTCGAGACGACCGGTCAACTGGACAAAATACGGTGCTCTACGATAAGTCAGTGACCGTATAATCACTGCAACTCGTATTTAATGACCATATTAAGCATATTTTAAAGTCCAGTGACCGTAGTGTGCTTTAACTTCAAATTCAGTGACCATTAGTGTATTTATCTCTTATTCAAATGCTCCCAGATGCTTTTCTACTCTTTTACTTGATCAGGACATGCACTTTAGGGCCGCCTCGTGGAAAGGAACCCTAACGGAACTATTCTCCACGGAAGATGTTTCTTACTAACCATGTAATATAACATAACTAGTTGGGCACTTGTCTAATAAAGCACTAATGACCCCTCGCTGGTCTCCATGCATGCCCGGTTTTTATAACCGTGAGGGTATTCGGACACACTCGGACTCTAGGGTCCCAAGGTCGAAGCGAAAAGGTCCGCAAAGACAAACGATCTACAATCCGGCTAGAAGGCATTTTACATGTCATTTTAGATTACATCGTCAAATTGACTGATTGTACTCCTCTTCAATCCCATCTAACAGGCTGTCTAGCTTACAGTCCTGTTGGGAATACTTAGCGGCCAACTCTACTTGGTCGTACATTAAGCTCACCGGAATCTCCTTCCCATCAGGCCCCACAGGTCCGACCACGGCCATGTGGTTCGGATCAGCCTTCGTATACCGCGTCTTCACCATGGCCCAGGCCTCCCGGGCGCCTTGACGGCAGGCCGATATCTTCCATAGACGGAAGCGCTGCCGTGCTCCCTGAAGCTTCTCTACAAGCCCTCCAAGACCCTCGGGCAGGGAGACGGACGGCCATAAGGCACGGCAGCGCCGCTCATCGCCTACCAAACACGTCCGTGCAGTTGCAGCAGCTGGAAGCAGATCACTGTTGAGCGGGCATTTCCTCCATGAGGGCGACCCGTGAGCACACCTACAGACATATTTCTGTCAATCGACTCCCTCGCCAAACTCTTCTTTTTCAAAAGAGTTTGCTCAAGCACTTACTGTAAATGTCGCGACGAAGCTGCTGATTCTCCTTCACGGAGCCAGACAGCTGGGCTCGAACACCTTTAGTTCTTCGCCCGGTGGGTGTTGGCATCTTGAGTTTGTTCCTCTCTGCTGCACCTTCATAAGCACCCTCTCGCTTGACCTTCATTTGGCGCAGATAGTATTGCTTGTGGGATCAAGTCCGGCACCATCTGCAAAAATATTGTCAGACTTATATGCACGCCGCACTTCATAAACCACTTATATTTTCCAAGTATGTATTACGGAGAGTGCATGTGGCTCCCCCCTTGGCGGCTAGTGCGACCTCAAGTTGGGCCTTGCACTCTTGAAGCTCTGGGACAGCTAGGTATTCTTCTCCGTAAGATCTGCAGATACAGATGATCCTTAAACCAGTTATTCTAACTATTTTAAGTCTCGAGACTCTTGGCATATATAACTATTAAAATTCCTTACAGTATATCTTTCACATCTTGCTCGTGGCTCTGGTTAAACCATCTTGAGCGGCACGGAGGTGCGCGTCTCCCGCATTAAAGGCATTCAACGCCTCCGGGGAGAAACACACGTCACGAAGAACTGTCCGGCGGCGCCTGTGATTCATGGCGCTGTCCACCTCAGACCTTGTGGCGGATAGCCTGTCGGCATCCTCCGTTGGAGGAGCATCCTGCTTGCGCCTTGCGCTCGCCTCCCCCTCCGGACCAGCTGTTGGAGCCTGGCTAGCAGAGGCTTGGGCGGCAACCTCTCCGGGCAAAGTCCAGCGAGCGCTCTTTCTCCTGGAAAAGTCATGAGCATTAATATACCTCCCAGGAATCTTTCCCTTAAAACGGTGGCGTGCTATACCGTTGCGGCGATGTTTCGATTCGCACCGCACCCCTCTTCCGCCTGCTAGGCCGAACTGACCCTTGTCGGTCAGCCGCCACGGGTTCGGCTTCCCGCCTTAAAGGCACCTCCTGCGAGACACCGTTGGTATGCGGTGGTCAGAAATAAGCACGGATGAAGTAATGGTGGCAGGACTCCGGTCATAGTTACCTGGGAAGCCGGAGATAAACCGGGGTAGTCAGCCGTAATGGCGACTAGAGCATTGTCCATGCTAAGTTGGTGGAACACCTCGTCAATCAGCTCCACCTCTATGTCCGGATCCTCTCCGGAGGCCGGATCAAGGGATCTTCCCGGATCCTCGGGTTGTGGAGTCGGACTGTGTATGCCCTCCACATCCCGGCGCAGTTCCTGCGTCGAAATCATAAAGTAAGACACTTAACTTTGAAAGCACGGACCGGATAGATAAACGTCCGCTTACCCAGCTCCGAGGGTTATTCATGGAGAATCCATTCAGTGGACTCGTGTGGAGGAAGTCCACCTTCTCCCCCTTGTACAAGCCGGACAGGATCTTCACCAGATCGGCGGCCGATCCCGGCCCCTTGCAGCCATGACGGGTGGCGTCGTTCTCCCTGTTGAAATCCCACATGCGGTGGCCCCTATATTGGAGCGGCTGCACCCCTCGCATAATGCACGTGGCCATGACTCCAATCATGGTCAATCCGGAATGGGCCAGCAACCTTATCCAGCCCATCAGATGTCGCTCCTATCATCTTCCCATTGAGGGATCCGCGGGCGCCAACTCAGGTCTTTCTTCAAAGGAGCGTTGCTGAACTCCGGGAGGCCGATCCGAACTGGGTCCAGCAGTGGAGCGTCTTCCATATAAAACCATTCTGAAGGCCAGTCTTCGGACGCCTTCTTTGGGGTTCCGGATAGATATCCGGTCCCGGCGATGCGCCATATTTCGGCTCCGCCCACTTGATATATCGACCCCTTGTGAGAACGAGTGCGAGGCAAAACAACCTCTTCCACATTGCAAAATGGGGCTCGATGCCCAAGAACAGCTCATAAAGAGCTACAAAACCCATAATATGCAAAATGGAGGCGGGTGTAAGGTGATGAATTTGAGTCAGTAGAACTCCGAGAGCCCCGGAGAAACAGATGTATGGGAAATCCGAGTCCCCTTATTAGATAAGGGACGAAGCACACCCGCTCTCCTTTGGAGGGATTGGGGGTGTTCTCTGCCTACTTTCTACCTTTGTAGGTGGCCAGTCCAGCTCGAACCGGGACCATGAAGGCCGGAGGAAGGTATCCCTCCGCTTGGAGCGTCACCAGCTCGCTGTGCGGGACTGAACATCTCCTCCAATCTCCGGGCTGAGGGCTGGGAGCGCGAGAGGAGGAGCCGCGTCGACTGTCCATGATGGAGTGGATTTTTGTCCGAGGCGCTCCGATGAGTACTCGCGGAGGGAGGATGGTGTGATTTGGATCTATAGATCCTTGCCTCTCTTATAGGCAGCTTATTCGCGCAGCTTGGGGGTAAAACGTAAAAATACCCTGGCTTTTCACATTCATACGACACGTGGAAGAGGCCATTATTGGACGTGGAAGCCAAGGAGCGCAACATTTATGAGGAAGCCGGACACTATTCGGCAATCACATGGAATTTGGAGGAGAACCCGCCTTGCAACGCCGAAGACAATATACGCGCCGGACACGTCGTCATTGAAGCTGGTTAGGGCTCTTGAGGAGTCTGGACTAGGTGGTGTCCGGATAGCCGAACTATCATCATCGGCGGACTCCAAGACTATGAAGATACAAGATTGAAGACTTCGTCCGTGTCCGGATGGGACTTTCCTTGGCGTGGAAGGCAAGCTTGGCGTCTGGATATGTAGATCTCCTACCATTGTAACCGACTACGTGTAACCCTAGCCCTCTCGGTGTCTATATAAACTGGAGGGTTTTAGTCCATAGGACACACCAACAATCATACCATAGGCTAGCTTCTAGGGTTTAGCCTCCTTGATCTCGTGGTAGATCCACTCTTGTACTACCCATATCATCAATATCAATCAAGCGGAGTAGGGTTTTACCTCCATCGAGAGGGCCCGAACCTGGGTAAAAACATCGTGTCCCTTGTCTCCTGTTACCATCCGCCTAGACGCACAGTTCGGGACCCCCTACCCGAGATCCGCCGGTTTTGACACCGACAGCGCCCTTCAGGGCAGAGCCCCTTGGTGACGTTTTCTTCCCCTGCTTGGGCACCCCCGTCTCCAAGTCTTCAGAGGCGGCCCTCCTCTTCCCGCGCGGGGAGGAAGATTTAGACTCCCCTCCCCGACTATCCTCCTTAGGAGAGGTACCAATTCCCCCTGTCCGGATGCGCAGTGTGTGAAGTTCGGCTTCTCTGTTCTTCCCTTCGTCTTTACCTGAGGGCATTTTGCTAAGCACCCGGCCAAGCATCTTGGCTATGGTAGGACTAGGCGAACCTTTGGGAAGTGGCGCCGGACACCTGATTCTCTCCACCTTGCTGAGCCATTCCTGGCCACGGAAGATTTTCAGAATAATGATTATGATAAATATAAACGAAGTGTCCGGTTTCGGGATTACTTACTTGGGTATCTAGGCGATTACAGCTTAGGCCCGCATCCTCGGTGGTGTCCGGACACTTTACTTGTGATCCGAAGAATAATTTACACATCCCTTTGAGCGTCAGGCCGAAGAAGTGCTGAATAGTCCACGGACCCTCTGGATTGAACCCCCACATCCGGAGAGGCCGGCGTTTGCACAGCAACATCCGTCGGATTAATATTACCTGAATTATGCTTACAAGGTTAATGCCACTATCAAGAAGCTCCCGGATACGGCTCTGCAGTGTTGGTACATCACTAGCAGACCCCAATCCCGTCCTACGTTGGTCCATGACGCCAGTTGCGACGGAGGGCCCGAGCGAAAGTCGGGGGCAGCCACCCACTTTGTGCCTCTGGGAGCCGTGACGTAAAGCCACCTCCGCTGCCATAAATCGGATACCTCTGGGAAAGAACCCTCTGGCCATGGGGCATCAGCGTTCTTGCTTATTATGGCACCTCCGCACTCTGCATGTCGCCCCCCAATCATCTTCGGCTTCACATTGAAGGTCTTGAGCCATAAGCCGAAGTGGGGAGTGACGTGGAGAAAAGCCTCGCACACAATGATGAACGACGAGATATGGAGGATAGCATCCGGAGCTAGATCATGAAAATCTAACCCATAATAGAACATGAGACCCCTCACAAAGGGATCAAGGGTGAGGCCCAAGCCGCGGAGGAAGTGAGGAACAAATACGATGCTCTCATTAGGCTCGGGAGTAGGGATGACCTGCCCTAGAGCAGGAAGCCTGTGCTGGATGTCAGCAGTCAGATATCTGACCTCCCTAAGCCTCACAATGTCCTCCTCTTTGATCGAGGAGGCCACCCACCAGCCTTGAAGGTTGGATCCGGACATATCGGAGGATCGGGGGTGTTTGAGCTTGGGTCTCGGGTGTTAGAACTCGAGATGCGAAAAGGCGCAAGGGTGGTGGAAAAGAGGTATAGGCCTCGGCCCCTTTATAAGGGGGGTGAATATCAAGAGTCCTCAGCGTGACCTCTTGAGACTTATCTAAAAATGGAGTCATACCAACAGTCGTCGTGGGGTTGCGCACGCCCGTATTGATGGAAGATCCCGTAATAAGGGGAGCACGATCTCTGCTTTGGCAGGGCGTGCCAATAAAACCGCCTCGCAACGTGTATCGAGGCGGGTAAGAAAAACCGGTTCGTGTTGGGCCGGGCCACGATGCAGGGGCACGGCATACAAAGATTGCCAGCAGATCAGATTTATGCTATGCTCCCTACGATGGTATGTGAAGATCATCTTGCAGATCCGGACACGGTCTGAGTGTTCGATAATTACTTTGGAGTATCCGGAGATGGAACCCGCCTTGCAATGCCGCAGACAAGACTACGCGCCGGACTCATCATCATTGAAGCCTGGTTCAGGGGCTACTGAGGGAGTCCTGGATTAGGGGGTATCCGGACGGCCGGACTATATACTTTGTCCGGACTGTTGGAGCGTGAAGATACAAGACTCAAGACTCCGTCCCGTGTCTAGATGGGACTCTCCTTTGCGTGGAAGACAAGCTTGGCGATCCGGATATTATATTTCCTTCCTTGTAAACGACTCCATGTAAACCCTAGCCCTCTCCGGTGTCTATATAAACTGGAGAGGTTGGTCCTTAGAAGGACGATCATAATCATAATCATCATAGGCTAGCTTCTAGGGCTTAGCCTCTACGATCTCGTGGTAGATCTACTCTTGTACTACTCATACCATCAATATCAATCAAGAAGGAAGTAGGGTTTTACCTCCATCGAGAGGGCCCGAACCTGGGTAAACATTGTGTCCCTTGCCTCCTGTTACCATCAGCCTAAGACGCACAAATCGGGACCCCCTACCCGAGATCCGCCGGTTTTGACACCGACACCCACCACAAGGGAGGCAGCCGAATTGGACTAGGGAAGGGGGCGCCACCACCTTCCCTTCTCCTACTCCCTCTCCTTCCCCCATAATTTCCCCCTCCGGTAAAAGGAAGGAGGGGGCCGAATCTTACTAGGAGTCCAAGTGGGACTCCTTCCCACTTGGGGCGTGCCTAGGCCTCTGCTTCTGCTTATGAAATCTGCGGATACGGCCAACCACACATCGCACACTCATCCTCCATGGTCGAGTAGCTCACCATCATTCATACTCTAAAATATGACATAGCATTTGAAAATAAGCTCAATGGCATTTGATTGAACACCGGTCGGGCGTGATGTCCGCCATGGAGGTCGCCGACGGGGAGGCGGGAAGTGTACCTGGGTACAAATGGCTCTAGGGTGGACAACGTCGTCGTAAAGGCGAGGGTGCGTTGGTGCTGGTTGGGGACGTCCGATAATGCCTCTATGGTGGCTAGAGACATACAACGGTGGAAGGGGAGGTGGAGGGTGCAGATGCAAAGCAAGGAGGAGAAGGGCATAGTGGAAGGATACGAGACCAGGAGGGGGGATTGGGTGGGATTGGGGTGTCGGAGTCCTACGTGGTTGCTGTCCGGACTCCCGCAACCCCCCCCCCCCCAACTTTGTCTCCAATTTGCGGGAGAAACACGTTCGGACTGTGCCGCAGACCAATACAGTCGCGCGTTGGATGGCTTTCACGGTCCGGACATATGCGAGAAGTTAGAGGGTCACCATCGGAGATGCCCTAAGGGCGGCAATGCACCCGATGAATTACTGCACATACTTCAGTTTTTTTGTGTGGCCATCATTAGGATCGCTTTGAGCTTCTCCGGGTGGCCTTGATCTCGCATACAGAAATGATGAAACCAAGGATATTCTTGTAACGCCCCAAAAATTTAACCAGGTTTTAGTTATTAAAATTTTGCCAAGAGTTTAAATTTTTTGCCTGCAAGAATATCTCTGTTGATTTCAAAACTTTTCTTTTAATATTAAGGAGCTTTTCCCAAGTGGATCCTTCCAAAACATGTTGGACTTATTTTCCCTCTCATTTAAAAACATCTCTCAATCAGTAGATTTATTTATTAAATTATTTCACCCTGAACTTTATTCATTAAAATGAGTTGTTTTAAATTTTGGAGCTCTTTTTGAACTACAACCATTTGATATATTTATTCTAAAAATTCAACCAAAATTTGGAGATGTCATGTGATGTCTCTAAATCACTTTTGTGCAATAATATATTTAATTCATTGCATATTTTGAGTGCTACACCTGTTTTCCTTCTCTGGTCCAGTGGGCAATTTTCACTACAACCTAATTAAATATTTCTTTAAAACTTCTACCAAAATTAGGGGAGTTCAGTAGGAGCATATTATTCCACTTTGTGCAAAAACCTATTTATGTTCTTTGAAAAATTTGAGTGAATCATCCTCTTTTTCATTCTGGTCTAACTTAATGATTTGTACTGCAACCATCTTCTAACTTGCTCCTTTACCCATGAGCTTTCTCCTGCTTGTAGTACACCTTACCAAACCCCTAATTCCAAGAGAGTGAACCCATTGGAGTAGTTTTAGTCCATGAAACCATATACTTTTCTTTCTGACCAGATTTGGTTTTCTCAAAGTTTTGCACTAACAAGTTTCTAAATTTGGCCAACTAACCTTACCACCATCTCATGCTTCTAAAGAGACTTTGATCTGAAGATTTGGGCCACCCCAAGAGTTGCCTAGATGCCATTAGCATTTTGTCAAACACACGTGTGCATGGCCGTTTGACATGATTTTGTCTTTGCATTGTGACCTTGCACCTCTGGGCAAACCAACATGTCCACTAATCTCCTAGGGGACCCTAGCCTATACCTGCTAATCCCTAGCTCCACCCTAGCCGCCTAGCATGCTCTGGCATTTCGCCGAACACTTGGCGTGCATGCTCTGGGCGTGCCTAGGCGCGACGTTTTGCTGCAGCGCTTGAGACCGCCCGCGTCCCCTTGCCGGCGCCCGCGCTCGTTACAGCCATTCCCTCTCCCGATGAGCGCCCCGACCCCTCCGCGTCACAGAGCTGCCCCTTGAGCTCCACAGCTCTGCCGTCAGGTCGGCCACGGCGGCTAGTGGGCGACCACGGCAACCTCGCCGTGGGACGGCGCCGCCGAACCTCCTCGCTCGCCACTGCCCTCGTGAGCGATCCATCCTCATCCGCTCGCCCTCCAGACCCGCTAGCCTCCACCACGTCATACGACCGCTCTGAGCGGCGGTTCACCGCAACCTTATCCACGGCGCGAAACCTCCATGGCTCGCTATATAAGGGGGCCCCGAGCTCATCAAGCCTTGAGCAGCCTCGCACCATCCCATCGGTACACCTACAACCCGCAATCGGCGGCGGAGGCCATCTTCCTCGTCTCCGGCCAGCTTCGGCCGCCGTTGCGCCAGTGCGTGCATCGCCAGCAGAGCCTCCCCCACCCTTCCAACACCACCGCTCGACTCCCCTTGACCCTGCGGAGCTATCCAGCATCTCAAACACGGTCGGGAGCCACGACATCCCAGAGCCCCAAACCCACCCGAAGCTTCCTCCGCCGCGGGGCTCACCTCCGGCGACTCCCTTCGCCCCCACCACCCTAGCGACCACCGGGAGGACCGCCCCGGGGTGGCGGATCCATCCCGACCCTCCGGAGCCCGCGAGAAGCCACCGTTCACCGGCATTGATCGCGGGAGCCTCACCTCTGCTCGGCCGGAGGAAGAAGGAGGCGGGGGGCGATGGTCAACCCGACCGGTGGGCCCCTGGACCCTTGTCGGTGACCCAGCCCCGCCACCACGTGACTTAAGTGAAGGCGTGAAACCACAAAGCACGTTTCCTCCGCTCAAAGCGTATTCACATCAAACGTTTTCTTTTCTATTTTATTTTAAAAACAGATTTTGACCAGAACTTTGACTGGCTATAACTTTTTAAATATAAACCCAAATGACTTGATTCTTTTTCTGTTGTTTCCTAAATATTGTCTAGTTTATTTTCATAATTATTTCAAAAAATTTCAGACAACTTTTTTGTGCTGTTTTGAAAATGTGTGTTAATTCCAATTTATCTAAAACAGGATTTTGGAGAGAGAGAAGAAAACTTTCAAAAGTTTTGGAGTGCACCATGCCTTTCCACACATTGAAGGCAAGCATTCTGAACCCCGGCATAATATTTTTTTTGTGTGTTCGATGACACGTTTATAACATCACCTCACTTTGGAGAAACTTGTTATTTCATGTGATATGATCATATGCATGGGTGCATGTTATTGATTTCCATGCTGTTGGAAATGAACACACTTGTGATGATAATCACCCTCATGTGCCTTGCATGCATACCGGAAGGAATCCGGGAAAACCTCTGCCTTGGGTAGGCATGAGTTTGTCGCCGGTCTCCGTCGGGACGGTTATGTCTGGTATGGCATGGTAAGGTAATATGAGCGGTGACTCTTTTGGTTGAAATATATTCGTTATGCTAATCATGCAGGGAATACTTAAACCTCCCGAGTCGACCGTAGATCGAGTCTTGTTCCAGTAACCACCATACTTGCTTCGTACTACCACTCGTCTCTACAACAAGTAGAGTACGGTTCAGTAAGTTGTCAACCTCTTTCTAGCACACACCGTACAGAGAGGCCAGGGTGGAAGATACCGGTTGTAGATGGTTGGCAAGCCACCTGGTCCGGGGGCATGGGTGTTTCCGGTTGGGACCGAGAGGGGGGCACCCCTTAGAGCGCGCGGTATAAATTTGATCCCATGCTACGCGAGGTTGTAGCC
This sequence comes from Aegilops speltoides, assembly GCA_021437245.1. Classification (NCBI taxonomy): domain Eukaryota; kingdom Viridiplantae; phylum Streptophyta; class Magnoliopsida; order Poales; family Poaceae; genus Aegilops; species Aegilops speltoides. The sequence goes on along the minus strand of CM038143.1, from coordinate 41,291,271 downwards.
TCCCCACTTAGAGTTTTGCTTGACAGGTGTCGTGGGTGATTCCAGACACCGGTGAGTTAAGCTGGTGTGTGCAAGTTAGGTGTGTTTTCAACTAAAAGACCGTAGACGGAATTAGTCCCGATGGACTAAAGAAATCCGTTACTCGTGGGTAAAGAGTACACCCTCTGCAGAGATTAAACCTATTTGAATAGCCGTGTCCATGGTTAAGGATTACAGTCTGGGATGGGTCAAGTGTCGGTCTTCGGAGGTGAAACTGTTAAACCAGAACGGGAATTACTACTTGTGACTTGTGATAATTATGATTATTATTATTGTTGACTAACCCGTGATATTATTGTTATCATCAAGTATCTCTGGGATGGTTCTACCTCCGGGATATTCACTATGATTGTTCTTTTAAAGCCCTTTATGTGGTGTCGCTCAGATGCCTGACTGTGGCATTACTTTTAAAGCCCTTTATATGGTGTCGCTCAGACGCCCGACTGTGGCATTTCTTTTAAAGCCCTTTATGTGGTGTCGCTCGGACGCCCGACTGTGGAATTTCTTTTAAAGCCCTTTATGTGGTGTCGCTCAGACGCCTGACTGTGGCATTTCTTTTAAAAGCCCTTTATGTGGTGTCGCTCAGACGCCCGACTGTGGCATTTCTTTTAAAGCCCTTTATGTGGTGTCGCTCGGACGCCCGACTGTGGCATTTCTTTTAAATCCCTTTATGTGGTGTCGCTTAGACGCCCGACTGTGGCATTTCTTTTAAAAGCCCTTTATGTGGTGTCGCTCGGGCCCGACTATGACATTTCTTTTAAAGCCCTTTATGTGGTGTCGCTAAGACGCCTCGATCGTGGCATTGCTTGTTATTTATTTCATAATTTTAATACTATTATGTTATTGCATTTTATAAATAACTTGCTTGCACGTATCAGAGTTTTATTTATCTTTTGTGACTGACGTCATGAGCATAAAATATTTTCAGCACATTATTGTTATATTATACCTGTGTTCATAATGTTTGCGAGTACATTCAAAGTACTCACTGGCTTGTCCCTGGCTATTGTCTTGGCCAGATTTTCTTGCACGGAGAGGAGCGACGCGATGATAGCCCTGGAACCTAAGCAACGGAGATAGCAGCCTCGCGGAGATAGGAGTTAACCTGGTCAGCTATTCTTGTGGGAATTGGAGTCCCATAGACACTAGTGATCCATAAACCACTTCCGCCATCAACCACTAGAAACCATTTGTTGTACTCACAGGCCAGAATGGTCTTGTACTGCATATTTTGTATTTTGCTTGGAATTTCTGTATCAAGTTGGAGCCTCATCAGCTAACAGTAATCCTGGGGCTGATGAGCACGACGGTCTTTTCTGGAAATTTATTACCTGGAAAACCGGTCGTGACAATTCTGCAGGTAATCTGATTACACATTTCTCTTGGTCAAGCTTCGAGTTGATCTGCGTGAGGTCTGTGAAGGTTTTCGCCAGATCCGCCAGGAGATCATCCCCTCACTTGGACTTTACCACGATGTCGTTGGCATATGTGTGGAATTTTCTGCCGCCCCGCTGGTGTCAACATTTCCGAATACACCATTGGTAAGTCGCACTAACATTTTTTAGGTCAAATGCATGAAAATGTAGGAGAAAGTTTCTTAGGAGATGATGAAGGAGTCTTGATATCGTTTGAATACTTCATTTTTATCTGATGATAGCCTGAATATGCGCCCAAAATACGCAAACGCACGCAGTCGGCCATGGAATCGATCACTTAGTCGATATGTGGCATCATGAATGGATCCTTGGGGCATGTCTTGTTTAGGGATTGGTAGTCGACACATATGTGCCAAGTGTGATTCTTTTTGGGATATACAACGATTAATGAGGCCATGGATTGAGAGAACGATCAAGAGAGATGATGAACAGATGATTGATAGGGTGAAATAACTAGAGAGGCATGGGATGGCCAGCATGGGCCAGGACCCTCCCCAACATGATGAGCTTGCTTGTACACTTAAGTACTATCAGTTTTTTGTATTTTCCTTCAATGCCCCTCCCTCAACACTAGGACTTGAGAAAATCCCACCTTGGCCACTTGAAACAACACTAGAGGGAGATAAAACCAATTATGAGAGAAGGGATAAGAACAAACAAGGGAGAGTAGTGGTGGATCTCAGAGATAGGCGAAGGATCGAATTGAAAGAGGGGGGGGGATCAACTGGGAGGGAAGAGTTGGCATCACGTCGGTTGTGGGACTATTGCCGGAAGTCACCTCAAATGCAGTCAATTCGGACACATTCCCTCGCTATTCTAGTTGGGCAATTAGTTGGACCTTAAGTTTTTTTATTTGAAACAAGTTGGACCTTAAGTCAATGTTAACGAGGTGAAAACATTGCGGATGTCTTTTTGCACCAACATATTTTTCCTACCTCTTTACACAAACCCACAACCTCCCAAGTGCGTCTCTCTAACGGTTCCAAAGACGCATAGAGAGGGCGCCTCCAATCCCGCCTCAGCCACTTGCGAGGCTGCGGGCTCCTTCCTCCTCCATTTGCCTCGATAACGGCTAGATGGAGGAGCCCCGGTTCTCCGCCTCAGGTGTGTAGATAGGTTTAGGGTAGGTTGGTCCTACTGCGTCACTTCAATGGTGTTAGCGGCGCCGCGTCGAATAAGATTTCTCGAGTCCTGGCATCATCTCGGCGGCGTCCTTCACGACAGTGTTGAGACGCTCATGGATATGTGTATTCACTGTTCCTTTCGATCAGCGAGTCTAGCGTCTCCATGCGGCTGCATTGGGGCATCGACTGCAATGCAAGGTATTGTGTGTAGCGTGGCGCTGTTTTTGATGTTGACTGCGGCGTCGCATCCAAGAATAATGCTCAAGCTCCAGCCTCGTCTCGACGTCATCCATGGCGGCATCGAGGAGCAGGTGGGCTCAGTCTCCCGCCGATCCTTCTGGAAGGAGGTTTTAAGTCCATGGCCGGTGGTTGTCATCCCTGGTGACATCACCGATGACTGTGAGAGGATGGTGGTTCCGGATCTTGACTTGCAGCTTGATGGCGACGGATCTGGTGCTCGACCTCGACGACATCGACGACTGACAGTAGCTACGGAATTCGATGAGGATGGGGAAGATCCTTAGTCGACACGACACAATGATAAAAGGCCTCATCCTTGGCAGACTTCTTCATCGGCTCACAATGTCCTTCTTGGCTATGGTTCTCCTCCGAATTCAGCGACGGTGTCGGTGGTGATGGCAGTTGCCGGAATTCTTATGGTCTTAGATGTGATTTTATTTTCTTGGAGGGGTTTTGTGCAGAGTTCTGGGAGCACGTGTTTTCTCTTGGACTTTCTGATCGGTTCCGCGTGTGTGTTGTATTCACTATGTTTGTGATTAATGAAACACTCGGTAATCCTAAAAAAACATTTTTTTTCAAGATAAGACACGACACACAACCTAACATGACCAAATGGGCCGGTCCGCTCATGTGCGTCGGCCGGATAGCTCCGGGCCGTGGTCCACACGGACCCGCCTCTGCCTATGTTGAGACCTCCTATGTGAGAGGTCCTATGTGACGCGTTCTGCGTCAAACTGCTGCGCTATCGCACACGCACACGTCCTTGGCGGGCTTTGTGGGCCGCGCGCCGTGAAAAATCAACAAAAAAAGAGTGCCATGGTGGGATTCGACCCCAAGATCTACAGCAGGAAAGGTGAAGTAGCTAGCCAATGCACCACAGCTGCTTTGGTGAAAATATAACAGCGCGACTATTAAAGAAACAAACTACAGTGGCAAGACTTAAAGAACTCCCAAAAAAGTGTGCATGAGTAGTATAGAACAGACGATCTAACGTGAGTGAACCACGTCCTTACCCACCATAATACATAAATTTCGTTGTCTAAATCTGACAGCTCAGTTTATATAAACTGTAGGGAGCGAAAGATTTAATATTTTTCTTTTGAAATTTCAAACAGAATTTTTCTTTTTCACAAAAGTCAATGTTTTTTGAAGGTCGGAAAAATTTGTAGGACTCGAACATCTTTCGAAATCTCAAAACAATTTTTTGAAGAAAGCAACAAAATTGAAAATGAGTACATTTTTTGAAACTACTAATAACTTTTTGAAAATGTGACCATTTTCGAAAAAACAGGAACAAAAATGGGAAACACAAAACGTTTTATGAGATTCACCAAAAAAAATCTAATTTGTGAAAAAAAATGAAAACATGAACTTTTTTAGTTTCAGAACAAATTTTGAAAACATGAACATTTTTTGAAAAACACGAACATTTTATGAAAATTGCCAAAAACATTTTTGAATGTGCGAACAAAATTTAAACACATAACCATTTTCGAATTTGTGAAAAAATTTAAAAATAGGATTTTTTGGAAAAACAAATATTTTATAAAATCCCAACCCCCAAAAAATTTGAATTTGCGTTTTTTCAAACTGAACATTTTCGAACTTGAGAAAAATATTTGAAAACAGGAACATTTTCTGTAATTCACAAACATTTTCTAAACTTGCGAACAAAAATTGAAATTTGTGTACAAATTCAAAACGGGAACATTGTTCAATCTCGTGAAATATTTTTGAAAACCCAAACAGTATTTAAAATATTGTGAACATTTTCTAAAACTCCTGAACAAAATTGAAAATATGTGAACAAAATTTTGAAACAGGAACATTTTACGAAACTCACGAACAAAAGTTTCAAACACGAACATTTTTTGAAAAATGCGAACAAATTTTGAAATGGGAACATTTATTGAAACTCATGAACAAAAATTGAAAATACGAATATTTTTCTTAATTTGCGAACAAATTTTGCAAAGTTGTGAAAATAAATAAATAAAAGAAACAGAAAAAAAGAAAAGAAAAAGAAAAAGAGAAATAAAAAAATAGAAGCCAAAAAGAACCAGCAAAAGACGATACAGGAAAAAACCCGGTTCAGGGAACCTTCTAGAAGGTTCCCAAAACCGGTTAAGCGTGCCGGCCCATGTCAGGAGGGAATTGAACTCCTTACCTCCAGCTTGGGAGGCATTCACACTAGCCAGTCGGGCTAGCGAGTCCTACCGACATTCAATAAGCCCAAACTATTACAGAATGTAAATACGGAGATCCGATTTTTTTCAGAGTTTTCGATCATTCTCTTGGAAAATATGAACAAAGTTGTAAAAATTGAGCAATGTTTGAAAGCGTGAATAGAATTTTTAAATATTGAACAAATTTTGAACACTTACCGAAACATGTGAACACATTTTGAAATTTGAACACAAATTTAAAAACATGAACAAATTTTGAAAACTGTGAAGAATAATTGGAAAATGCGAACATATTTTCAAAATTCAGGACATTTTAACAAAAAATGAAAACAGGAACATTTTTTGAACTCTTGATCATTTTTTTAAATGTTAAGATTCTACAAATTCTAGAAGATTTTTTGAGAACACAAACACTTTTTTTAATTTGAGAACATTTTTATTGAATTGTGAACAAATTTAGAAACATGAATAAATTTTAAATTCGTGAACAAAATTATAAAACCGCAAACATTTTTCGAATTTGCGAACAAATTTTGAAACTGCGAACATTTTTTGAATTGTGAACAAATTTTGAAACATGAACAAATTTAAAAATCGTGAACAAAGTTATAAAATTGTGAATTTTTCGAATTCTGAACAAATTTTGAAACCATAATTTTTTTTTCTAATTGCGAACAAAATTAAAACATGAATAATTCCAACTTCGTGAACAAAATTAGAAAATTGTGAACATTTTTGAATCTGCGAACAAATTTTGAAAACCGTGAACATTTTTGAATTGTGACCAAACATTGGAACATGAACAAATTTCAAATTCATGAACAAAACTATTAAATTGTGAACATTTTTCGTTATACCGCGAATATTTTTTGAATTGTGAACTAATTGTTAATATGATGAAATTTCAAAATTCTTGAAAAAATTATAAAATTGCGAACATTTTTCGTATTGTGAACAAACATTAAACCCTTAAACTTTTTTGAATTGTGAACATATTTTGAAACCATGAACAGTTTTTGAATTATGCACAAACTTTGGAGCCGTGATTTTTTTGAACTGTGCAGAAATTTTAAATTAATAAAAAGCGAAATAAAAACAAAAGAAAAAACAGAAAAAGGAAAATGAGAGAAAATAAAATTAAAAAGAAAATAGAAAAAACAGAACAAAGAAACAAAAGAAAAAACAGGAATAGAAAAATGAGATAAAATAAAAGAAAAAAGTAAATAGAAAACAGAATGAAGAAAAAACCGATTCAAGGAACTTTCTAGAAGTTTCCCAAAGCCAGAAAAAACCAGCTGGGAACCTTTAAACGGGCCGGCCCGTTGCGTCGCTGCTCGGTCGCTCGCCTATACGAAACGCCGGCAGTTTGACGTAGCGAGCGGCAAATAGCATTTTCCTGCCTGGACCACCCTACTAGAAATTTCCCAAACCGCCTCGAGCACCCGATCCCAATCCGAGGCTCCCAACGGTAATATCTTCGCGCCGCGCCGCGTTGCCGACCGACCGACGACCCCTCCTGTCCTGCCCACCCGGCCCGGATCCAACCCCAACCCACCACCAGCAGCTCCACTCCCCTCCGGTTTCCGCCGCCCGGCGAAGCCGCCTCCGGCAAGGACCCGGCCGGCGACGCTGCCTCTTCCCCGGCGGGCCGCCCGCGGCCACGCCCACGCGCGCCCTCCCCGCGCCCTGGCCGTGGCCGGTCTGCTCCTCCCCTCTTCGCCCGGGGCCCCGGGTCGTGCCTCTCGCCTCGCCTCCTCGCGTCTGGTTCGGATTCGCTCGTCCTCGATTCGCCGCCCGTTTGGGTTTAGAACCGCGCAAGATTTGGTTTCTGCTCGTGCTCGATTCGTCAGCTTGGAGTCGCGCCTGCTTTGATTTTGCTCGTCCTCGCTGTCGCCCGTTTGGGGTCGCGTCCGGTTCGATTTTGCTCGCCGCCTTCGTCCGTTTAGAGTCGCCGTCCGGTTCGATTTTGCTCGTCGCCGTCGTCCGTGTGGAGTCTCCGTCCGGTTCGATTTTGCTCGTCCTCGACGTCGTCCGTGTGGAGTCGCGTCCTATTCGATTTTGCTCGTCTTCGCCGTCGTCCGTGTAGAGTCGCGTCCGGTTCGATTTCGCTCGTCCTCGTCGTTGTCCCGATGCGCTCGCGTGTTCTTGGTCCGTCTCGCCTCGTCGGGGGTCTCCGTCTCGTTTGCGAACTAGCAATTCTTTCTTTCTGCGTGCGATTCTGTTATCCGAGAGGCACTCCGGGTCCTGGGTTCCGTGTTCGCTTCGGTTGTAGGAACGAACGAGGTCTGGTTTCGAAATTGGATTACGGCCGGAGACGGGGAGCGATGTTCGTTTATCGTGCTAGTTTAGACCGGTTCCTCGATTACGTCACCTGCGATGCTCTCAATTCTTGGCCCTCTGTCAGTTCTTGTTGGCCCTCTGTCAATTCTTGAGTTCCAGGGTCCGCTAATTCTTGAGTTCTTGTTGTACCGGTTAGGCCTTAGGCGTGTGTGCTCTCGTCTTAGATGGGGTGACTCCCTAGTTCTGATGGTGTATACTGTTTATGTTCTTTCCAATTTGTTTCTTTTTTATCATGCTTTGCTTTGTTTTGCCTGCTGCTTGACTAATTGAACATTTGCTACTTGACTAATTGAACACCTGCTGCTGCTACTGTTGGACAAAGGTTCCTTCTTTTCTTCCTGATTTTGCTATTTCCATCAAAGTGCTCATAGGAGTTCTAGATGAGATGCTGCTAGTTAGTTCCCCTTAGACTACATTCTAGATTGCATAGCATAACTCAAGAATTTTGTCATTGCACATATGGGCATATATATATTTCTGTTGTGAGCATAACTCCATAATTTATTTATCCATGAAAGCACGTTCATCACATGTTTATTATCCATGAAAATTCTGTTGTGTCCCTTCCCTTTGGACAAAAATTTCAACAAACCTATAACGTGGACATGTGATGCTTGTTTTCTTGTGATGATGGTGACTAGCCCAACTCTTATGCTCTGTCATTTGTTAATCCCCAGTTAGTGTGCTTGAAAAATTATTGCTTGTCATGTTAAATTTTATGGCATCAACTCGGTATTGTGATTAATGACCTAGTATTTGTTTAGTGTAGACAGCTAACTTCTTTTCTCTTAAATTTTTAGTGATATGCGTGTTCTGCTATGTCTTATGTTGATAGTATATTCTTTTTCTTGTACTCATGTCCAGTCACTGGAATAATGCTTTTCTTGATTTGCCTAGACTTCGTGACAATTAATTTATAGTGCGATCATTGAGCTTCTGACATCCTATTGCATAAAATTCTGTTGTAATGTTTGTTGGATCATTGAGTAGTTAATATTGATTCTGAGTTTGTTGGATCATTGAACTTCTGCGTGCGCTTCTGTTATCCGTCGTTTCGTGTTTCGTGTTTCAGATAGTGTAGACACTCGCGATCCCGCGTTTTGTTTTTGCAGCGGAGCGATGAACGATTACGTTTTGCGTTCCTGTGTTTTGTGTTCGCCGTCTGGTTTTGAATTTGGATTACGGAGACGGGGAGAGGCCAGAGTAAGGTCAGTTTCAGATCGGTTCCACCGCTGCGTTGTTCGTCGGTGATTTCCAGACCTCAAACGCATGCGCCCTTGTGATACTCTAGTTTGGCTCGTGGGTCGTTACGGTTGTTCTTACATTCTTGAATAACCCCATCTTATACGCAGAGATGGGGTGATTCGTTATGGTTCTTCTGATTGCTGCTTATGTTCTTTCGAATTGGGTTCTTCTTGTAATGCTTTGCTTATGTTCCCAATGTCTATCTTTCCAAGTTTCCATATATGGGGATGCGTTCAGAGGTGCAAGCCGTGTAGACCGTGGTGTGTTTATATTAACTATGCTGTGTTCTACACTATCTGATGTGGAACGTAGAAATATTGATATCACTTCTGTGCTAGTATACTAGATATGGTTTGTTTTATCCAAGTTATTAACCACATCTCTTACAAAATTTCCTTGAGATGGTACATGTTTATATGCCAGGAGTGATTGATGTCTTGACGAATATAATCATTTATGCTAACTTGGTATTGGTAGTTCCTGCAGTACCACACCAGTACTTGTTTACTACAGACAATTGACTATTCTTTTTTCTGAACTTTTTTGTGATATGTGTGTTATGTGGATATCATATTCTAATGCTTTTCTAAGTATTTGAGGTACAGACTTGTGGATCTGGACATGTCACATTTGCTCTTTATTGGGTTGCTAAGGACACTGAACAGTTTGGCTGGGCCACTGCACGCCCTGGCTAATCAGGTACATTTGATTTTATGTGTAGTTGATGTTCTCGGCCACATCATGCTCAACTTGTGTTTGCCAAATGGATCTCCTGGAACAAATTGTTCGTAAAACAAATTGCAGAACTTGTGGCTGTGCTATTTACCCACTTGCTTTTGCACATGATGTTAAGAAGAAGAAAAACATACGCCCTGTTATTTTAAAATGGTGTATTTACTGTTTTGATGCACATAAACTGAGAATAGTCACCATATACTGTAGGAAGTGTTGCCATGGACCAAATCTGTAATGGAAGAGACTGGGAGTAACATTACAACCGACCAACTTAAAGAATATGTATGGAAGACACTGAAGAGTGGAAAGGTAGCTTATCTCAAACCGAGTTATATCTATTCAATTATCAAGCACTAATTATTGCTCAAGGACTATAGTTTTATAATACCTCATGATCTTGTCTGTGAGTAGAGAAAATAATGCAATATAGGGAATTACTGTCGCCACTCATTTCATGCTCACATGGGTTGCATTGTAGAAACCTAAATATCTACGTATGGCTTCGTGCATCATGTCCCTCTTATGCATCGCATTTCAGAAATCTAAATATCTATGTCTTGTTTAGTGTTAATGTTTGGGAGTTCTTGTTGAAGTTGCAATTTATAATGTTTCATGGGTTTAAACTTTGTTGAGCTCTGAAAGCAGATCCTTTGAAATTAGCCATTAATGAGTAGTATGATTTCTATTCTTTGCAATCATGTCAAAAGGTCTTGCTATTCATATTTCTAGGTATTAGCTACCATCAAAGTAAACAAAGATAGAATAAGTGTGCTCATTTTAATTTTATAAAATACCTGGTATTGAAAGATTATGTAGATCGAAGCTGGTTAATTAATACCTGTTCAGAAAAATGCACGAAGAATGCCTGCATCATGCTTGTCATCTTGTGAAAGAAATCCTCCAGTGAATTTACTGCTGTTCCAGTGTCTTCATGTAAATCTCATAGAGAATGTTTATCTCTAGATTTGTTTCGCTACCACAAATAACTGACATAATATATGTTTCTGTGGGCTTTGTAACTGCTCACTATATCTTCTTTGGTGACTTTGTAACTGACCTTGTTGTTATTATGTAAAAAAGTGCTGCAACATTCTTGATCTATAACTGTGCTGGCTATCTATACACAGGTTGTAGTGATTAGAGAGAAGCTTGCAGAACTGTATGAATCTGAACAACAATGGTTGCGAGCAGCACAAATGCTTATTGGCATTGACTTGGACTCAGGAATCAGGTTGAAACAAGCTTTTGTCTCTGTTTACATGTCATTGGATTTTCTAAGTCTGGGAAATCTGACCATCTTCTTAAAAACCAGGATGCTTGATGACACAAACAAATTATCCAAGTGCGTCCAGATTGCACGACAAATTATCCAAGTGCGTCCAGATTGCACGACTATTTGGAGGTTAGCCCTGTTTTTAACCTTTGTCGTCATTGCATTGTCAGCTGGACTAATGTAGTTCTTCATTTCGTAGGATGATGATGATGCAGTGAATGCTGAAGCCTTTATCAACAAAGCCTTCGTTTTGGTCACAAACAGCAAGCAGGAAATTCTGAACTTACAATACAAGGTTTTTTGGTTCAGAAACAGTTTAATAATCTATCTGTCTACAAAAAAAAGGGCAGCCCGGTGCATGTAGCTCCCGCTTGCGCAGGGTCGGGGAAGGGTCCGACCACTACAACTAAGGATAAAAATTTAGTTCCCTTATATCTCTTGTAGGTCTGCTATGCGAGAATTTTAGATCTAAAGCGTAAATTATTGGAAGCTGCACTTTGATACTATGGTATCTCTCGAATTGAGCAACGCCAAATTGGGGATGAGTAAGGCTTACTCCATTCAGTTGTAGATTTGTTTCTCTCTTCTGCAATTTACTCCTTTCTAATGTTCTGTCTTGTATGGTTCTTTGTTGCCTTGCCGGTGTAGTGGTTGTTTGTAATAAATTACCCTACTTGATACTCATGTTTAAGTACTGCAGTGGTTCTTTGATGCAGGCAAGTTGTGTTTGGAACTGATATTGCCTCCATATTTTATTCTCAAAAATCTTGATGGAACATGTTTCTTAGTGTTGCTGTATAACATGCACAATATTGGCTGGTGCTGGCCCACAACGCTCTCGTGTTCTTGCTACATTGTACAAGGTATTGGCTCTTAGTTCATCTCAGTGTCCTGTGATTTTACACCTTTTTTATTCAGCTTCTTATCATTAATTGCTTGAGTAACTTGTAACCATAATGATCGTCTTGTCTCTTGATCCTGTTTTGCCAATTAGAAACCATCAATGCAGTGCACCTTTTTGGAGTCGTGCCATTTATTTAGAGTTTTAGTCTCACTGGGTTAGGTTGTTACCACCTCCATTGCAAGCCCATTCTGAGATTTAACATTGACTATTGTTTATGAGTTTATGGGAAGTTTGCACTGCTAAACTATTCTAGTTGAATGCTGAACAAGAGATCTAAGGTTGCTTTTCACTGTTGATCTTATTTGAACTTGCAAGCAAAAATTATAAATTACTGATGTTTGGTTGCATCCATAGGTTGTTCCTGGCTGTGGTCATGGAGTTCTACATATCTGATCCAATGATATTCGTGTAGAAGGAGTTCGCATTGAAATATTTACGAGGACCCACTTCTCCAAGCTGGTTAGTTAGAATCCTTCATCTAGCGCATGGGTTCTCTTGATTCGGCAGTCTCGGTCTGACATATTATTATTCCCTTTCAGGAATGAAGATCTGAATCACCCTCACCCCTCTAGAGAAATCAGTTTACTCATTCAAGCTCTGGAATTTCTTTATAGTTTTCTGAGTTACTTCGGTCTTGCATATGTATTAGCTTTCTCTTTGTGCCCCTATCTATATATGCCTGTTTCTTGTGTGCAAGCACTCCATTCTGTGTGGATGTGTGACTTGATGGTGAATATGTGTGTGGTTTGACTGTGTGTGTGTGTCTTGATTGTGTGTGTGGCTTGACTCTGTGTGTGTGTCTGATTGCGTGTGTGGCTTGACTGTGTGTGTGTCTTGATTGTGTGTGTGGCTTGACTGTGTGTGTGGGGCTTGACTGTGTGTGTGAGATGTGTGTGGCTTGATGGTGAATATGTGTGGCTTGACTGTGTGTGTGTGTGTGTGAATATTGCATTTGCTTGATGGTGTGGCTTGTATAACTTGTGTTTTATATGTCACAATTGATTGTTGTTATTGAATGTGAACAAACCTAACACTATTCTTTTTTTCTGAACTTTTATGTGATTATGCCTTATGTGGATATCATATTCTTTTTTGTATTATTGTTATCCAGTCACTGGAATAACGCTTTTCTAAGTATGTAAGGTACAAACATGTGGATCTTGACATGTCACATTGGCTCTTTATTGTGTTGCTAAGGACACTGATGGGTTGTGTTTGCATACAACGCAGGTATATTTATGTTCCTTACATTTTGCGATGCTGATGCCTGAAGTTTAGTCAAATTTTGCTACTTCTGGCTACCTATGTTTTTAGATGTGCTGTATCCATAAATACCTATTGGCACCTGATACTTGTGCTCAAAATGCAGTATGGACCAACAAAATGATCTCATTGTAAGGTGGACGTATAGGCAAGCAATGTCAAGAGAGGTACTCTTTTGATTGTTTTATTTTTATGGTTTGCTTAAATGCATTTTCCCCTTTGTGCAAGGCAAACAGGGAATGTTTACTAATTCAGAAACACACTGGTTACGTGAAGAGCTGATGGGTAAATATGAAGCTGATTTTGAATTCATACATACAGAGAGGAGCTCGGACTATTGAGGAGGAACATGCACTGATTAATGCCCATTGGATATATGGGAATAAATGGGCAGAAATAGCAAAAGTTCTTCCTAGAAGGTACTGCCAAACAACTTACATCTTATTTGGATAATGTAGCCTAGCCTTGGTCCTCTTTGTTACCAGATTTCTAGCCGCACTTCCTCATTCTTTCCTGGCCATCATAACGTGTACCACACATTTGAACATTGCAGGAATTGGGTACTTCTATTTGTTCCCAGGTTCTTCTCACCTATAGCTAAAGTCAAAGATGACAAACCAAGTGGATTATTGGAGTTGCAAGATACACAAAATCATCGGTAAGTTTTTGTCCTTTTGAATGGCCAGATTATGAATTTTGATCAGTCTGCTTGACTTGTTTTAGTCTGAATCCTTGATAACTTTGATATACATACATGAATAATCACTTATGCTGTTATGATCATACTGATTCCCAAGTATTTTGGACTCATATGATGCTTATTACATCACAGGTTATCTGAATCTTCTTTTCTAATATGACTGTTGGTGCTGCTCATGAGGTAAGATACTTTTCTTGCTTCAAGAATAATAGAAACATCATTTACATTGTGGTCAATCACATTTTAAGTTGCTCATGTCATTTTAGGCTAGCCATCGGCTTGGAAGTGATGAGAGGCAACCACTGTTGTCAACTTGAAATGTATAATCTTTTAGGTATGAATGGCTTACCTTAGCCAGAATTTCTATAAGAATGTTTCTCGTGTTACATGTCTTGCTTTCTCTAGTAAGTAGAACGAGAACACATTTAACATTTCTTTTCAGTCCATAGGCCTACAAATTTGTGGATAATCACTTAATCAGCCTCTAACCAGCTTCTTGTTTTTAGGAACGAAGATCTGAATCACCCTCACCCCTCGAGAGAAATGTGTTTAGTCATTCAGGTTCTGGAATTTCTTTATAGTTTTTTGGTTTACTTCAATCCTATCTATGTATTTGCTTTGTATTTGTGCCCTATATAGTCTGTTTCTTTTTGTTTCTTGTGTGCAAGCGCTCCATTCTATGTGTGTCTGACTGTGTGTGGCTTTGACTCTCTTGTGTGTGTGTGGCTTGACTGTCTGTGTGTGTGATTGTGTTTGACCGTGTGTGTGACTGTGTGTGAATGTTGCTTTTGACTGTGATGTGTGACTGTGTGTTTTGACTCTCTATGTGTGACTCTGAATATTGTGCATTTGACTGTGGTGTGTGACTATGTGAATATTGCATTTTGACTGTGACTGTGTGTGTGATTGTGTGTGGCTTGACTCTGTGTTTGTGGATTGTATGCTTTGCTGAATAATTGGTTGTTGTCGCTTAACACTGCCTTTGCCGGTCCCAAGCCCGGATGTGAAAATGTGGAGGGAGTTTGTTTCTGTCTGTTTCTTGTGTGCAAGTGCTACACTGTGTGTGTGATCGTGTGTGGCTTGACTATGTGTGTGTAGCTTGTATGCTTTGCTGAATGATTGGTTGTTGTGGCTTAACACTGCCTTTGCCGGTCCCAAGCCCGGATGTATTTCTGTCTGTTTCCTGTGTGCAAGTGCTACACTGTGTGTGTGATCGTGTGTGGCTTGACTCTGTGTGTGTGGCTTGTATGCTTTGGTTGTTGTGGCTTAACACTGCCTTCGCCGGTCCCAAGCCCGGATGTGAAAATGTGAAGGGAGTCTGTTTTTGTCTGTTTCTTGTGTGCCAGTGCTACACTGTGTGTGTGACTATGTGTGTGATCGTGTGTGGCTTGACTGTGTGTGTGGCTTGTATGCTTTGCTGAATGATTGGTTGTTGTGGCTTAACACTGCCTTTGCCGGTCCCAAGCCCGGATGTGAAAATGTGGAGGGAGTTTGTTCTGTCTGTTTCTTGTGTGTGACTGTGTGTGATGTGCCTATATCTATGTCTGTTTCTTTGTCATTTTTGCGAGCGCGCACGTGATGGTGTGGCATGTATGCTTTGCTGAATGATTGGTGTTGTATAACTTGTGTTTTGTATTGTTGTGGTTTAACACTGCCTTTGCCGGTCCCAAGCCCGGATGTGAAAATGTGGAGGGAGCCGCAGTTACCTCCTCTGTATTGTTTGACTTAGAAGTGTGGATAGAAATTACTTTGTACTAACTGAATAGTGAATCTTCACATAGTACCGTAGCACATGATTCAAGCACTGAAATGCATCATTCCTTGCTATGAAAAATCCTAATAACCAGTCATCTGCTTTTGTTATTTGGCTTCAAGAAGTTAATCTCGCTGGTTTCTTAAATCTTGTTAGCATTGATGATCTTTTCTGCTAATGATCAGTCATCTGCTTTTGTTATTTGGATTTAGGTTGAATTTTGTGGTTGTCTGATCATATGCATGAATCTCAGCGTCGTAGATGTCGCTCATTTGTCTATCCATTACTATGGAAAACCTTATACACATAAACGTACCAGTAGCGCGTGTCAAAAAGAATCGCTACTACTACTTACCACTAGCGCCCGGAAAATAAACACGCTGCAGCTAAGATTATAGCAGTAGCACTTCAGGCGAAAGAAGCGCTACTACAATAATTCCCACACTGTTCTCCGCAGGCTAGGAATAGTAGCAACGAGCTCACGGAAAGCGCGCTGCTGCTAATATGGTTGTAGCAGCATGTTTTGCGCGGAAAGCGTTACTGGTAATGAAAAGAAAATAAAATAAAAAACATCTACAAAAGTAAATGAAAATAAAAGAAATAGAAAAAGGGGAAAGGAAAAAAATGTGAAGGAAAATAAAAGAAAAGTAAAAAAGGAGAAAGGCGAAAGCAAAATAGGCGCTTCGATACAAGCGCTATAGCTAACATATCGATGGCGTTACATTTGCCGTGCTATAGCTATGTTAGCTATAGCTATGTAGCAGTAGCGCTTTTTCGCGAACGCGCTCACTGCTGTTTTTGACTTAACCGCACGGTTCTTTTCCCCTGGCCACTTCCCCCAAATCCCACCTCGAATTGATGTCGCCGCCGTTGTCGCCCTGCATCGCCGTCGGCTGCCGCGCGCTCTCCCGTCGCCCGACCCCGAACTCGACCTCAACGCCGATCCCGACCCCGACCTCGACCTTGACACCGACCACGACCTCGGCCGACCTCGACGCCGCGTGCCCCTCCATCGGCCGCTCCCTAACTCCGTCGGCGCCCGAGGTGAGCACGCGTACACCTCCTCCTCCCCTACCTCTGCCTAGCTAGGCTTCCTAGGGTTCATCAAATTTTAGGGTTCATCAAATTAGCTACTACTTGTAGATGCTTAAGTCGTTATATAGTTGTTGTGCACCCAATGTAGTTAAGTTAAATATAATTGTAAACTAGATGTTAATTAGGGCAGTAGTTGTAGATGCTTAAGTAGTTTTTAGGACAAATTCCTATGGTTCATCAATGGTGCTTAAGTAGTTGTAGATGGTTAAGTACCTAGCTGGGTTCATGTAATGAGTTAGTACTTGTAGATGCTTAAGAACTAGGGCAGTAGGGTTTAACTAGATGTTAATTAGGGCAGTAGTGTTTAGTTTAGGGAATAAAATTCAATATAGTTTTTTTTACTGTTTTTTAGTAAGTGTTTAATAGAATTAATAAGAAAAATTAATAGAACTAGTTGAAACTAGTTTATTTTTAGTAAGAACTAGTTGAATTAATAGAACTAGTTTATTTTTAGTAAGAAAATTAGTAGAACTAGTTTATTTTTAGTAAGAACTAGTTGAATTAATAGAACTAGTTTTTTAGTAAGAAAATTAATAGAACTAGTTGAACTAGTTTATTTTTAGTAAGAACTAGTTTATTTTTATTTATAGTAAGTGCTTAGTTGAACTAGTTGAATTAATACAACTATTTTATTTTTAGTATGAAAATTAATAAACTAGTTTACTTTTTTTAGTTAAAGCAATTATTCGTGCATCGACGTCGATGATGCCTATCCCGCATCCTCGTCGTCGACTCGGCGGAGGAGGCCTGCTTGATCAGAGGGGCCATGTCCGGGACTGGGCTCCGCCGGGCTGGTACTAGGATGTGCTACCTTCTGGGAGGTGCGGCTTGGTAAGGAGCCAGCCCATCGTTGACCCGAACCTTCTTTGGTGTCGATCGCGTGGGTCAGTGATGGTGCGGAGGCTTGAGGACCCTATGGAGGTGGTACGTCACCGTGTCACCGAGGAAGACGAGCACGTCCGTAGCTACATGGTTGCGTTGGAGGACAGGTTCTGCAATACTTGGCAGGTTCTTCAGGGATCACACTGGAGCTATGATCCTGTGATGGTTCCTTCTCTTTGGGTGTCCACTGTCCGGGTCGATACTCGTCGTTCGCTAGAGTTTTAGCTGTATTACTAAGGTTATATGTATGATACTATTCGAGATGTATTAGTGATAATATTCGACGATGTATCACTACTAGGGAAAACCCTAGCAGTAGTGCGTGTTTTGTGCCTACTAGTAGCGCGGGAAGCCGCGCTACTAATAAGCGCTTCTGACTATTGCTTAGCGATAGCAGCGTGCCATCACGCGCTGCTTTGCTAGTACAAATAACTGCGGCGCTTGTTCGATCAGCCATCTTGCTAAGTTATCTACTTGCAGCGTGTTTCCTTTCCATCGCTACTAGTATTTTTTTATAATTTTTATTTTTAGTGTATTTATGCGCCATCATACAAATATTGGTACAATACCGGCTGTTATGAGGTTTACATCATTATGTCCATAACAGTGTATTAAATGAAGGTGGATTAGGTTCAAGTGGAGGCAATATGTGGTGCATGTCAAAAGTATACTACTAATCCAAACTTGATCTACTTTGGATTAGTAGTACTTTCGATGGCACCACATGTTGCCTCCACTTGAATCTAATCCTTGACAAGATATTTAATCATCATCATGGTCATTACCACCAACATTATTTATTTAATCACCACTAACACTAGCTAATAATAATCATCATAGTCATTACCACCAACACTAGCTATTTTATCATCATAGTAATAGTGTAGCACATCATCATCCCGAAACTCATTTCTAGCCACTACTCACTCGCTACTCACTCCTGCTGCTCTCTCTTAGGTAAAGAACATAAAACATGTGTAGCTCTCCTCCTTGATCAAGTTGGAGCATGCAGATGAACTGTCTCCTAATCGTGGAAGGCGTCTCGGTTGCTACTCCCTAGTACTTCTCTGCGCTCCCCAACACATATTTGGTCCGGTCTTGCACTATTAAGCATCCGTCGCTAATCTTGAATGCACTAAAGTAAGATGTAGGATATCTTGGTCGTAAGTTGATAATACTCATGATACCTTTAGTCTCGATCCCATAAGGCACAACATTCATCGGGAGTCCCTGTTGAAGAACATCGTATGGTAACATACTTAGCAATGAAGTTTAGCTTCAAAAATAATGTATGGAAAAGATGCAATGAGGATAAAAAGTAAAAATCTTACCATCCTTCCTAAATGGATGTGACCATAGTTCATTACTGAACACTATTGGTCGCACATTTTCAAGATACTAAGATTTCTAAATGCAAGAAGAAAATTTGTCTTGACAATATCAAGATCCTCAAGCCATGAAACATAATGGTGAGCTCCTCGCAGATTGAGTTCAGCCCGTGAGACGATATCACGGTCCTGTCTACCAAGTCTTTGGACATGTTTGCTTGCGGAAATAAGTGACAATACAAATTAGTTGTCAACTATTTTGAATAAACAATATCAAAGACATAAATATGGTTGAGAAACTTACATAATGGTATAAGCGAGGCATTTGCACATTGACCGGATGTCGGTATTACCTTCAATATCATCTTAGGACGAATATCAAAGGTGATAACCATATCGGGCTCAAATGCATAAGTCTTGCATAGTGCTCGCCATGTTTTGCATCCAAAATAGGTGTAGTCGTCGAATTGTATAACCGCATGGAAAATATAACCATGCTCGGTCTTCAAGTAAACTTTCTTTTCCTCCATACTATGACTGAAACCTATCTTATCCAATACAAAAACTCTTGCATGGCGGGGATACGCTAGTAGAATAGTAAAAAATATAAGTTGAAGCAAATGAAGCGGATGTCATGCTTAATTACGAAAAAAGACTTGTCGTTGTGACTTCATTGTATCCACTTGAAGTTCTCGTCCGACTTGATCTTCAAGCGCCTATCATCATCTAGGAAGATTCGATTCATACGAAGGCGCTTCGTCTTCGCAGATTTGCAAATACCGAAATCCTTCTCGTCGTCGACATTTCCTATGTTCATAGTTAAAACATTAATTGAAAATCGATCGAAGACAACTACCAAGATACTCAACACACAAATCCGGGCACTCGATATTTCCTACATATTCTAGCACAAGTCATGCCAAAATTCACGGAAAAATCCGGCATGACCTTTGCTAAATAGGACATATCGGCGCTGAAATTTGCCGGAGCGGAAATGAATCAACACTCCGGCAAAACATAGGCCACTCGAAGGTATAACCTGCAAACATGACCGGCCACTTGGATATTGAGCAACACAAGATATACATTTCAAAATATCTTATAGGACTCAAATTAGCATGCATTCAATAAGCAAAAGTAGATCATCTCATGCGTCAGTACATCGTCGAATATTATCACTAATACATCAGGAATAGTGTCATACATATAACATCACTAATACAACTAAAACTCTAGCACACAACGGTATCGACGGCGGCGGTGGACACCCATAGAGAAGGCACCATCAGGATCATAGCTCGGTGAGATCCCGGAGAACCTACCGGTATTGGAGAGCGGCACGTGCTCCAACGCAAACAAGTAGCACGGACATGCGCGTCCTCCTCATCGACACGGTGACACACCACCTCCGTGGAGTCCTCGAGCCTCTGGATCGAAATCGCCCACGCGACCGCCACCAAACAAGGTTGGTCAACGACAGCTGGCTCCTCACCAACCTGCGCCCCGGTAGGTAGCGCCTCCCAGTACCACCCCGGCGGAGCCCAGTCCCGGACATGGCCGATCTGGTCAAGCAGGTGTCGTCCTCCGCCGACTCGGCGACGAGGATGCGGGATAGGCATCGTCCATGTCAAGGCGAGAAAAATTGCTTTAACTAAAAAATAGAAACAAGTTCTTACTAACTAGTTCAATTAATTCAACTAGTTCTTACTAAAAATAATACTATAAATAAAAATATTCTAGTACCTAATTAGTACCTAATTCTTACTAACTAATTAGTACCTAGGAACTACTGCCCTAATTACCATCTAAGTAATTAACTAACTAGCACTAAAAATAGCCTAGGGTTCATACTAACTAGCACTAAATACCTAGGGTTCATACTAAAGAGAAGAGGGATCGGAAGGGAGAGAGGGATCGGAAGGGAGAGTGCTACAGAGGCGGGAGAGAGATGGGGTCGGGAGACGGCGGCACCGAGGTGCGGGCGAGGCGGGGGGGGAGACGGGCGGCGAGGCGGAGTCGGGAGAGGCGGGCAGGTGGTCGGGGAGACGGCGGCACCGAGGCGCGGGCGAGGCGGGTCGAGGAGACGGTGGCGAGGCGGGTCGGGGAGGCGGCGGTGGCGAGGCGGGTCGGGAATTGGGGAGGAAGCAGAGGAGAGGGAATCAGGCCGCTGGAGGTTAGGTGAAAATAGCTTTAAGCAGGCGTGGGAAGGAAAAGCAGCTGCTGCTAAAATCCATAGTAGTAGCGCTGTCCGTAGAAGGGCGCTACTACTATACCTAGCACGCCGGGAACGGTGTGGCAATTATAGTAGTAGCGCTTTCTGCAAGGACATCGCTACTGCTAATCTTCTAACTGTAGCGCGGTTCTGCTGAACGCGCTACTGCAAAGTAGCAGTAGCGCCTCATTTTAACAAGCGCTACTGGTAACATTCTGTGTATAAGGTTTCCCTAGTAGTGTATGGACGCAAGAGATGATTTAGTTTTGCTTATTGAATGCATGCTAATTTGAATACTAATTTATTTTATGATGTTTTGCTTATTGAATGTTCAAATTAGAGAACTACTCCTATTTTGAATGCTCAAATTGGAGAGCACTATTTTGAATATTATTTTGTTTTTACAGCCAAATCTCCATGTCGTCGCCACCGTCGTCCCCGTCACAGACCCCCTCCGACCTCGAGGTGAGACTAGCCAATTCTCCATGTCTATATGAGTCCTATAAGATATTTTAAAATGTTTTTGTTCAAATTTTCAACCATTGAAATGCAATGACCATCAAGTTTGAATGCAAATAGGATATATGATTGCCCAAGTGGCCATGTTTGCAGGTAACACCTCTGTGTGGCCTATGTTTTGCCGAAATGTTGATTAATTTCCGTTCGGGCAAATTTCAGGCGCTCGATATGTCCTTTTTTAGCAAAGGTCATGCCAGATCTTTTCGTGATTATTGGCATGACTTGTGCTAGAATATGTAGGAAATATCGAGTGGCCTGAATTTTCTAGAAAGAAAATTAAACGACATTTCGGGTTGACTTTAAGTCTATCGAGGCTCCATACATGACAATCAAAAAATGAGTGAGGGGGAATGTTTGCACCATATATGAGAGAGGAAGAAACCCGACTGTTGTCGTGGGGGTCGTTTCTCCTTCTTCTACTTGTGCTAACTCTTTGTTATGCGCTAGGGGAAGGAGTAACGACCATCACCGATGGTCGAAAAATCAGTGAGGGAGTGTGTCCACCATATATGAGAGAAGAAGAATGCCGACTGTTGTCGTGGGGGTCGCTTCTCCTTCGTTCCCGTGTGCTAGACATTTTGGTTTAATGCAGTTGGGGATGAAGGGAGGAGCGACCATCACCAACGGTCGAATATATACACCACATGAGCTGAGAGTTTTCAAAAAAAGACTCGACAGACCGATAGGTAACCCGTGCTGAATAATAATGATCTAATTTATTTTTTGTAGTATATATATTGAATTTTAGAAGTTTAATCTTTGAATTATGAACATAGGAAATGTCATCGGACGAAAGTGTCGCGGAGTGCTCTTGGTGCGGTGACAACCGGGGTTTCTGCGATAGGCCTCACTTGGTAGAAGGTCGGCGCTTCAGCTTTAAGCTCAAGGAGATCTTCGATGTTGAAACGGTACGCTATGATGCAATGTTTTTTTTGTAATTAAGCTCGACTTCTACTACTTCAACGTGTAATTTTCGTCTTTTACAATTCGACTAGCTTATCCCATGCCATGCAAGACACTATGTCTTGGAGAGGATGGATTTTGAAGATCATGAAGTATGAAAACAAAGAAAATTCACCTAAGGACCCATCATGGGTATGAATTTTGAGGTAAATCTATACAATTCTGAGAGCGTATCCCATTTTGGTTGCCCGAATTGGGAAGCACTTTGCAAGATGTATGATTTTCATGAGGGTATGCTTGTCACCATGGATCTTGGTGATGCTGACATCGTCGAAGACAATTTGGACATTTGGGTCCTTGTTGATACGCTTCCAATTCTACCACTATGTGAGTTTCTCAAACATAGTTATTAAGTAATTTATATTGTTTATTTCAAAATAGTTGACAACTTATTTTCATTGATAGCTTATTTTCATTCTTCAAAGAATGTGCGGAAGATGGTAAACAGAACCTACTACACCGATGGCTCAGAATTAACTTATCAGGAGAAAAATTATCTGATCACATTTATTACTGATCTTGAGAATTACAATATGTATTATCAAACTCCTTCACATTATGGTCAATACGTGCCACTAATGCACGTGTTGAACTATGCTGACATCTGTGCATCTTTTGCATAATTCTTCTAAAACTGAACTACATTGCTAACTACGAAGTTATTACTATATTTTTTAACAGATAATCCCGCAAGAGTGTGTGCCTCATCTGATGTTTCAGAAAGGTCGCCTTGATGTTTTGAATATACGGCCAGGTCATCCTACGAATCACTCATGTTCATATCGGATTTCTAAAACCAATGAAGACATGACAATCAAAGATTGGAAAAAATGTAAGTAGGGAGCAAGTTGGAAGCAACATTGTGTGAAGGGCAAAAATTGGAGACATGATAATCTCCATTCTCCATAATGGAGAGTTAGGGCCTATCTTGTTTTATGCTATTTTACCTAAGAGAAGGTAGTAGGTCCTATGAGAGAGAAGTAGGTCCTAGGTACAATGTGTTATTATGTGGTACAATGTGTCAGAGTTGATGATGATGAGGAGTTGTGATTATGACTAGTGGCCAACTTGCTATACGATGTCTCATTGATAAAAATGATGATCATGAGGAGGTGTTATATGACAATGATGTATTATGATGATAAGTTGTTAATGATATGATGATGATGATGATATTTATTATATTATTGGGTGAATGAACCGCAGATTAATTTCAAGTGGATGGACTAGTCCAGGGTTCTTTCACGAAGTGATGTAATAACTCATTATGATGTAAAAACAATCTCTAAATTGCTACTCTGTGAAAACTTGTATAAAGGTGTATGAATACAACATGAAATAAAAAACAAATAGAATATAGAATAATAGTAGTAGCGCGGGCTGCCAGAAGCGCTACTAGTAATTACCAGTACCACTCTTCCCAGGAAGTGCTACTACTAAGTGGATATAGTAGTAGCACGGGTGGACACACGCTACTGATACTCTTTAGCTGTAGCGCCGTATTAGTATCGCAGTTACCCGCGCTACTGATAGGCCAAAAACTCGTGCTACTGCTAGGCTTTTCCCTAGTAGTGTGACTCCACCAAGTACCACATGGTGGCCATTGTAGCCTTGGGTTTGTCATGCACCTCCTCCTCATAAACAAAGTGGATAGCTTCGAGAGTCATGCCATCATAATTAAAGTCATCATCAAATGCATAGTCATTTTCTTCTACATCCTCATCATCGTCATCCTCATCATGGGCCTTTTCAACGTCGTCGTCGTTGTCGCCATCACTAGCCTCATCTCCACTCTTCCTCGTTCCATCTAGATCATCACCATCGATTTCATCATCAAACTCTTCATAATTTTCATCATCACCCCCATCATTCTTGTTTAGGGCATCTTGCTCATTGTCGTTGTCGTCATCATCAGCAACAACATCATCACCAGCCTCATCAATAATGCCTTAGAAGCTGGGTTCATTGTCAAGCTTAATCATATGCTCGACATTGGTAACCATATGGGTACACCGTTGCCATCAAAGCCAATATGTAGGGAGACAAGGACGATGCCATGTACATCAAGAGGGGTGTTGTTTGACCCCGAAGAGTTTGTCTCCAAGAAACGCAACGTCAATCATACTGCGGACAACAAGGATTGTCCGTGGCTCCGGCAACCACACACACACTTGCCGTGTCATACTAAGATGAGGGGGTAATTCTAGTTGTTGGTCATGACAGCAATGACATCGTCGGGGGTCGACTGCATGAGCACCTTGAAGATGGGGAAAACCAGCTGAGGGAGCGGCACAGTTGTTTCCAAGAACGGATTGAACAGAAAGTAAGTATCGCTCTTGTCAGCTGGCGTGGAGTCAAGGGCGATCCAGTCATTGGTGGTGCCGATGCACGTCAAGGAGCCATCAGCGGTGGGGGTAAAGAAGGGCTCGCCGTTGCTACGTCTTGAGCTTGCGTTGGTTTTCCTCGAAGAGGAGAGGGTGATGCAGCAAAGTCTAGCGTAAGTATTTTCCTCAGTTTTGAGAACCAAGGTATCAATCCAGTAGGAGGCTCCTCAAAACACTAGTAGAAAAGGGGGCAATGTTCCAGGCCAGGTCAGCCCATTAGTCCCGGTTCAATCCAGAACCGGGACCAATGGGGGCATTGGACCCGGTTCGTGAGCCCCGGGGGCCGGCCGGGCCACGTGGGCCATTGGTCCCGGTTCGACTGGACCTATTGGTCCCGGTTGGTGGGACGAACCGGGACCAATGGTCCTCGCTCCTGGCCCACCACCATTGGTCCCGGTTGGTGGCTTGAACCGGGACCAAAGGCTGCCCTTTAGTCTCGGTTCGAGCCACGAACTGGGACCAATTAGTTGCCTATATATACCCCTCGCCCACGAGCAGAGCACTCCCACTGCTCTGTTTTTCGTGGCCGGCGAGGGGAGAGCTTTGTGGTGCTCTAGCTCACATCCTATGCACACGAGGTGTTCGATGGAATGCCCGAGGCACACTACTTAATCTTTCTCCACTCCAAGCTCGACCTCCAAGCTCCATTTTCCTCAATATTTGTCTAGGTTTAGCGGTCTGTCACGTCCCGTCCCCGTCTTCACCGCCGTCGATCGCCCGCGCCGATCTCGTCGCCGGCACCACCATGGTGAGCCTCTTGTTCTTATCTTCTTTCTGAAAGGAAAAAAATCTTACTTGTATGTTTATATAGATATGTATAATTTTCTTACTTTTATTATTGCATCTTGTATAGTGCGATGGTTTTTGTATCCGCCCTCGTCGGCCCTCGTCCTGTCTATGATTCGGATGTGGTATATATTATCTTTTCATAACTATTGGTTCATTTATTGTTTATGACAATTATGCCGACCAACGTGACATAGATTTTATTTATCTAGGAGGTTGTTGAACCGGAAATTCCAACCGATCCTATTGTCGAGAGGTTAAATTTAGTTGAAGAAGAAAACAATTTGTTGAAGGAAAAAATTAGAAAAATTGAGGGGGAGAAGATGATATTGGAGTTGCATGTTACGGATGTCGTCGATGATCACAAGATCAAGATGGATGCAATGCGCTTGAAGATTAGAAAGATTAGAAAATATGCCATTCATACCGAGGCTTGGTATCATTATGTCGTTGGATCAGTTGTTACATTGGTTGTGATTATGATCGCATTTGTTTTCGCATTGAAATATTTTACATAGTTTCAGTGTATGGTTTAATTAATTTAGATGCTCTGCAGAGCTTTATGTTGTTAGATGAGAACTATGTATGTACTTTGGTTTTAATGTGATGATGAACTTCTATTAATTTGGTCACTTAATTATCTATTCATGATGTTCTGTAATGATTTTTGACACACTTAATTATATATAATGCACGCAGATGAACCGGCAATGGATGTACGGTTCAAGACACACCTCCGAGTACATTAAGGGCGTGCATGATTTTCTCGAAGTGGCTGAGGCAAACAAGCAGAATGGTTTTATGTGTTGTCCATGCCCTATATGTGGGAATACGAAGTCTTACTCTAACCGGAAAATCCTCCACACCCACCTGCTTTACAAGGGTTTCATGCCACACTATAATGTTTGGACGAGGCACGGAGAAATAGGGGTTATGATGGAAGACGACGAAGAAGAAGAGTACGATGACAACTATGTGCCCCCTAAATACGTGATGCTACTGAACATCAAGAGGAACCAGACGATGTGCATGATGATGCTGCAACGGGCGAAGCTGCTGAAGATCAAGAGGAACCATACGATGTGCCCGATGATGATGATCTCCGTCGGGTCATTGTCGATGCAAGGACGCAATGCGAAAGTCAAAAGGAGAAGCTAAAGTTCGATCGCATGTTAGAGGACCACAAAAAAGGGTTGTACCCCAATTGCGAAGATGGCAACACAAAGCTCGGTACCGTCTTTGGAATTGCTGCAGTGGAAGGCGAGAGAATCTTGTGCTCGACAAAGGATTTGAGAAGCTCTGAAAATATTGAAGAAGAAGCTTCCAAAGGATAACGAATTGCCCGACAAGTACATACGCAACAAAGAAGGTCGTATGCCCTCTAGGATTGGAGGTGCGGAAGATACATGCATGCCCTAATGATTGCATCCTCTATCGCGGTGCGTATAAGGATCTGAACGCATGCCCGGTATGCGGTGCATTACGGTATAAGATCAGACGAGATGACCCTGGTGATGTTGACGGTGAGCCCCCCAGGAAGAGGGTTCCTGCGAAGGTGATGTGGTATGCTCCTATAATACCACGGTTGAAACATCTATTCAGAAACGGAGAGCATGCCAAGTTGATGCGATGGCACAGTGAGGACCGTAAGAAAGATGGAAAGTTGAGAGCACCCGTTGATGGGTCGCAGTGGAGAAAAATCGAGTGAAAGTACTGGGATGAGTTTGCAAGTGAGCCAAGGAACGTATGGTTTGCTTTAAGCGTGGATGACATTAATCCTTTCGGGGAGCAGAGCAGCAAACACATCACCTGGCCCGTGACTCTATGTATGTATAACCTTCCTCCTTGGATGTGCATGAAGCGGAAGTTCATTATGATGCCAGTTCTCATCCAAGGCCCTAAGCAACCCGGCAACGACATTGATGTGTACCTAAGGCCATTAGTTGAAGAACTTTTATAGATGTGGAATGGAAACGGTGTACGTACGTGGGATGAGCACAAACAGGAGGAATTTAACCTAAAGGCGTTGCTGTTCGTGACCATCAACGATTGGCCCGCTCTCAGTAACCTTTCAGGACAGACAAACAAGGGATACCACACATGCACGCATTGTTTACTTGACACCGATAGTATATACCTGGCAAGCTGCAGGAAGAATGTGTACCTAGGCCATCGTCGATTTCTTCCGACCAACCATCAATGTCGAAAGAAAGGCAAGCATTTCAAAGGCGAGGCAGATCACCGGAAGAAGCCTGCCATGCGTACCGGTGATCACGTACTTGCTATGGTCAATGATTTACACGTAATCTTTGGAAAGGGTCCGGCGGACTAGCTGTTCCGAGTGACGCAGGGGGACATGCACCCATGTGGAAGAAGAAATCTATATTTTGGGACCTTCCATACTGGAAAGACCTAGAGGTCTGCTCTTCGATCGATGTGATGCACGTGACGAAGAACCTTTGCGTGAACCTGCTAGGCTTCTTGGGCGTGTATGGGAAGACAAAATATACAGCTGAGGCACGGAGGACCTGCAACGTTTGCACGAAAAATACGGCATGCCTCCAAAGCGATATGAAGGTCCCGCCACTATGCTCTTACCAAAGAAGAGAAGGAAATCTTCTTTGAATGCCTACTTAGTATGAAGGTCCCGACGGCTTTCGTCGAATATAAAAGGAATAATAAATATGGCAGAGAAAAAGTTTCGAACCTAAAGTCTCATGATCGCCACGTGATTATGACGCAAGCGCTTCGGTTGCATTGAGGGGCTTCTACCGAAAACGTCCGATTAGCCATTGTGAAGCTATGTGCATTCCTCAATGCAATCTCTCAGAAGGTGATCGATCCAGAAATCATAGCAAGGCTAAAGAGTGATGTGGTGCAATGTCTTGTCAGTTTCGAGCTGGTGTTCCCACCATCCTTCTTCAATATCATGACGCATGGCCTAGTTCATCTAGTTGACGAGATTGTCATTATGGGCCCCGTATTTCTACACAATATGTATCCCTTTGAGAGGTTCATGGGAGTCCTTAAAATATGTCCGTAACCGCGCTAGGCCAGAAGGAAGCATCTCCATGGGCCATCAAACGGAGGATGTCATCGGGTTTTGTGTTGACTTCATTCCTGGCCTTAAGAAGATAGGTCTCCCTAAATCGCGGTATGAGGGGAGACTAACTGGAAAAGGCACGCTTGGAAGGGACTCAATAATATGCAGGGACGGATATTCTTGGTCTCAAGCACACTACACAGTTCTACAAAACTCTACCTTGGTGACCCCGTATGTCGATGAACACAAGAACGATCTGCGCTCCAAACACCGGAGCGGTCGACGATCGGATTACATGTGAACACATCAGGACTTTCAGCAGTTGGTTGGAAGCACGTCTCAGAGGTGACAACACTGTTTGTGATGAGCTGTACTTGTTGTCTAGGGGACCATCTTTGGTGTCTTGATTTGGAAAGGATCTGAGATAAATGGGAATACATTTTACACGATTGACCAAGATCAAAAGAGCACCAACCAAAATAGCGGTGTCCGCTTTGATGCAACAACCGAGAGGGGAAAGGACACATATTATGGTTACATAGTGGACATATGGGAACTTGACTATGGACATGATTTTAAGGTCCCTTTGTTTAAGTGCAAATGGGTCAATCTGTCAGGAGGCGGGGTACAGGTAGACCCATAGTACGGAATGACAACAGTGGATCTGAAAAATCTTGGGTACACTGACGAACCGTTCGTCCTAGCCAATAATGTGGCACATGTTATCTATGTGAAGGACATGTCTACCAGACCGAGAAAGAGAAAAGATAAGGAAGCGAATACATCATACGATGAGCCAAAGCGCCACATAGTTCTTTCAGGAAAAAGGGACATCGTGGGAGTGGAGGGCAAGCATGACATATCGAAGATTATGAAAAGTTTCATGAAATTCCTCCTTCAAGTCAAGGCTGACCCCAAACATCCCGATAAACGCAGCGAAGATTATCCATGGTTACGCAAGCAATAAGCAAATGACACAAGCAAAGAAAAAGTGAAGACTTTCTCCTGCAACTATTATGATGATACCATGCCAACTTTGTGGCCCATTTAGTATGATACCATAGTCCGTTTTGTACATGCACATGCTATGTGGGTCAATTTATGATACCATGCCAACTTTCAACTTTTTTAGAGTTCATTTGAAATGCTTTAATGTCTTATGGCTCGGCCCTCGTAATAATTAAAAATAGCAACAATAAGTATTTTGTTGTAAGTAGAAACAAAATAAAATAAATAAAGCACTAACAGAAAGTTTATAATTTTCCTAAAACTAAAAGCAAAAAAGAATTGAAAAATAAAGCAAAAAACAAAAGAAAATAAATAATGCAGAAAACAAAACAAAAAAACAACAATAAGTATTTTGTTGTAAGTAGAAACAAAATAAAATAAATAAAGCAAGAAAGAAAACAAAAAAAAGTGTTTTCAAATTTGAAAACTAATGGCACTAACAGAAAGTTTATAATTTTCCTAAAACTAAAAAGCAAAAATAATTAAAAAATAAAGCAAAAAACAAAAGAAAATAAATAATGCAGAAAACAAAACAAAAAAACTGGAAAAAAATAAAAATAGCAACAATAAGTAAAGAAAACAAAAAACACAAAAAAATGCCTCCTACTGGGCCCCCACGGCCTGAATACGACATGAAACCCTACGATGGGCCAGGATTCAGGCCTCCAGTAGGCCCAGAAGGCCCATCAGGCAAAGCAATAGCAAGTAGGCCCGAAAGCCTGCGGTGGAGAGGAGCTCGAGAGGGGTGCGGCAGTGGGGCTTATAGACCACTGCGCGCCCCTCTCAACTAGCGAGGTGGGACTAAACTTTGGCCCCGACGCGGGCAGCACAGGGGCCTTTGGTCCCGGTTGGCGGCACCAACCGGGACTAAAGGGGGGGGGCATTGGTCCCGGTTGGTGGCACCAACCGATACCAAAGGTCGCCGCTTCCCGCCCTTTGGGCTGCCGAAAAAGAGGCCTTTGGTCCCGGTTGGTGGCACCAACCGGGACTAAAGGGGGCATTGGTCCCGGTTGGTGCCACGAACCGGGACCAATGCTCGTGGTATATAAGTAGCACTTCGCAATTTTGCAGAGTTCATCACCACAGTTGCCCCCCGACGACGCCGAGCACATCGTCGCCGCCAGGCTGCCCCGACGCCGCCCGCCGCCCCCGCCGTCGCCGTCGCGCCGCCGCCATCGCCAAGACGCCATCCTCGCCCCAACGCGCCGCCTGCCGCGCGCCTGCCCCTGCCCGCCGTCGCCAGCGCTGCTCGCCCCGACGCTGCCCGCCGTGCGCTCCTCCCTCTATGAGCACCGCGCCTCTGCGGCCACGCCGCCGCCGTGCTATTTTTTTAGTTATACATGCTATTTTTTATATGTTTTTAGATTCATATATGTATGTATGTATTTTTTAGATATATGTATTTTTTTATGTTTGTTCATATATGTATGTATGTATTTTTTACATGTTTTTTTATGTATGTATGTATTTTTTCAATTGTAATGATGTGTTAAAGTATACACATATGCAAAAGTTAGATTTTTAGAAAAATTTTATCTATATATGTTCTCTGATTTAGTACATTTGAGGTTAGTTTAATTTTTAGAAAATTTTTATATATCTAGCTAGGAAAGGAAGAAGAAGAAAAAGAATGAGAGGAAAAAGAAAAATAAGAAGAGGAAGAAAGGAGAAGAAGAGGGGAGGAAGAAGAGGAGAAATAAATAAGAAGAGGAAAAAAGAAGAAAATGAAGAGGAGAAGAAGAAAGGAATAGAGTTTTTCTTGTTCTCCTCTATTCGTTTCTTCTTCTCCTCTTTTTTTCTTTTTCTTTTTTTCTTTGATCTTCTCCTGATCTATTCCTTGCTTCTTCTACTCTTTTTTTGGTGATATTAATTATTGTAGAATATGCAAGTGTTTGTATATTCATATGAACAATGCATTAGGCAAAACCTTTGTTTTTTTTTCAAAATTTTCTATTTGAACATTTTTTTAAAAAAAGCAATACTAAAAGAATGAGAGGGAAAAGGGAAATAAGAAGAGGAAGAAAGGAGAAGAAGGGGAGAGGAAGAAGAGGAGAAATAAATAAGAAGAGGAAAAAAGAAGAAAAAGAAGAGGAGAAGAAGAAAGGAATAGAGGAGAAGAAGAAAAAAATAGAAATTTTCTATTTTTCTTCTTCTCCTCTATTCCTTTCTTCTTCTCCTCTTTTTTTTCTTCTTCTTCTTCCTTCTTCCTTCTTCCTCTTTTCTTCCTTTTCCTTATTTTCCTTTCTCGAGGGAGAAGAAGAAAAAGAAGAGTAGTAGAAGAAGAAAGGAATAGAGGAGAAAGAAGAAACTTCAACACGAGGGGGGTACCGATACCCCCTCCCTGATAACATTATTTTCCCATGTATATGTATGTCGCGTCGTTGTTGATATAACCCCCTCGAGATAACCCGACATGAGGGCGGTCGATATATATACCCCCTCTTGACCGTGATAACTTATACAACGGCAGCACCCCCCTCGGCCCTCTCGCTCGACCAAAACTCTCGAGGACACCCAAACCCTAGAGAGAAAACGATGTTGGTCTCCTACCCCCTCCCGCCGCGCCCCTACCCGACAAATTAACTCTCTCGAGGCCACCCAAATTTACCAAGTTAAAAGAGCGTTGTCGTCGAGGCCACCCCAAACCCTTGAAGCGTTGTGTCGAGGCGACCCCAAACCCTAGAGAAGCAGCGTCGAGGCCACTAACATGATTCCTTATTGTGATTAGCTAGCTAGTTCTATGTTTGCCACTAATATATATATATATATATATATATATATATATATATATATATATATATATATATCTGTACCATGTTTGAATAATAATTGACATGCTGTAAATATTTGCAGAAACTATGGAGCACTCCTGAGACGAAGAAACAGAAGCGATGTTGGGGGACATAATCGCACAAGGAAGTGATGAAGTTGCGTCATTTCTCAATGACACCGATGGTCAGGAAGGACTGGGTGAAGAAGAGGGCTATGTTCATGATGGCTTTGGCCCATTAATGCCGGTACAAGAAGAGGACTATGTTCATGATGGCTCCGGTGACACAATGGAGGTACAAGAAGGAGACAGTGCTGACTGCTCCGGTGACCGAACCGAGTCCAGCCAGGTATATATATATTAGTTAAGCCTGTGCTGACTATTTAATTGATGCATCCATTGTTTTGGTATATGTACACATATTAATTACTCTCGTCTTTCTTCCTTATAATTTCTAGCCCTCCGGATCAAGCACAACTTCGGTAAGGAGACGAGGCCCAAAGAAAAAGTTGAGCTCGGATGAAAAGTTTGAGATCATAGAAATCGCGCCCGGCGGCGAACCTATTGAACCCATTCGGACAAGGAAGGCATTTTCTGCTCAGTGCGAGGTTCTTGTTAGGGACAAGATCCCGATCAGCATCCATCAATGGTATAAGCCTAAGGAGGAAGACCCTGAGGTGTCTTATGTCAATGATATGCAGAAAGAAGATCTTTGGACTCAGTTGAAGGCAAATTTCACCCTACCGCCAGAGGAGGATCCGGAGAAGCCAGTTAAAGAGCAATTAATCAAGTCTTGTGCTCTTAAGAAGATGGCAACCCTAATGAGGAGGTGGAGGAAAGAGCTAAACCAGTTTGTCGAGAAAAAAAAGGCACCAGAATTCATCGGCAAATATGAGAAGATCAAAGATCACTGGCCCGCATTTGTGGCCCACAAGACATCGGAAAAGAGTAAGAAGATGTCGGCGACAAACAAGCAAAATGCTGCGAAGAAGAAGCTTCACCATCGCACGGGTCGGTGGCTACCTCAAAGCCCGCCTAAGTGGTCCAAGGCTGAGCATGATCTCGCTTGGATCGAACCGAGAGACAATGTCTTGGCTGACCGTTGCGAACTTGGTTCTTCGGGCTGGCGGAACCTTGACCATGTAACAGGAAGTGCCATTGGACGGACGAGCAATCGCAAATACCATCAAGAACCTTCGACACTATATCGATGCAGCAGCAGCGAGGGACGTTCCTTCCAAACAGGGAGAAGGACGAGCTCACAATGGCCCTTGGGAATCCCGAGCACCACGGACGGACACGAGGCATGCCAGCTCCATTCCGTGGAAGGTTGGTTTTCGAACGCAGGGGTTACAAAACCCACGAGAGGAGGAAGAAAGCTGGAGCAGGGCCAGCTGCAGCGCTGCACGAAAGGGTAATGGGGCTAGAGGAACGCGAAGCGGCAGATCGCAGCAAACGACCTGCGAAGCTTCCCCGGCTACCCGCCATCTCAGCGAAGCGTGGCTTCCACCGAGCTGCTTCACCGGAGCATGTCTTGATGGCTCTGCCACTATCCGTGGATGATATCACGAGTCTCAAAATTGCCACATTATGGCGCGATGGATGAATTTGAAGGTCAAGGCGGCTGTTGGCCAAGTTTATCCTAGTGGACCCGGCACAACTTATCACCGCCGGCCGATTCCGAAGGATATGCTAAGGTGATGGTGGATGAAATAACGGAGGGATTTGAGGACCTCTGCTGACCACCCTACCGTGAAGGGGAGACTAGGCTGGGTTCTGCTCTGAAGACTCCATGCCTATGGCGAAAGGAGCTCATCAACCTTCCGAACTGGATGCCTCCGCCTCCTCCTCCTCCTCCGGTGAGTCAGGGCACTCCACCTCCTCCACCGCCTCCTCCTCCGACAAGTGACGATCAGGGCACACGTGGTGGCACTCCGCCTCCTTCTCCGGCGCATGGCGGCACTCCGCCTCCTTCTCCGCCTGCGCCGGCGCTCCCGAGCAGCCAGCAGCCTCCTTCTCCGCCTCGCCAGCAAGGGCGGAAGAGACCCGCCGCCGCCCCGGCTGCTCCGGCGCGTCGTAGTCCTTCTCCTCCGCCTTGTAAGCAAGCACGAAAGAAGACAGACGCCGCAGCCGCTCCGTCTGCTCTGGCGTCTAGCAGCACAACCAGAGGCGGGAGGCAATACAGATACGGTCCACCTCTAAAGCCTCTAGAGAAGTTACCGTACGAGAGGACCGAGGAGGAAAACGATATGATCGTGCGGACCCACGTGAAGGAGTTCTTTGAAGGGGTGAAAGCAAAGAGACATCCACCTCCGGAGGAGAAGGTAGATCCGGTGAAAGCAAAGCGCACTCTCGATGCCCTGAGGAAACCGGCAAAGTCTCCGCCGAGAACCAACTATGAGCGCATTACTGAACAGACATATCTCCAAGTGGAGCGGTCGGGAAGTACTGTCAGACATCAAAGAGCAAGAGAACGAGCAGCTGCCAAAAAAATTGACCAGCTCGGCGAACAAGCAAACCAATCATGCCCCCCGCTCAATATGTCTAGCGGCAACATCATCGCTAATGTTCCGGGGATGGTGGCCGGTTATGGCAATCTACAAGATTACCTGCCTGACGATGCACTTCCTGATTTCATGGAGGTGGAAGAACACAAATACGAGTACGGGAAGCCTCTCGTCAAAGATGAAACATATCTAACAACGATGATGCGAAGATTCCATACTTGGTACATGAAAACCTACAGAGAGTCTGGGGGGACGAATACTTTGTATCTGAGAATTAAAGAGGAGCACGACCTCGTTGGAAATGATCTGTTGCCTGTTCCATTTGAGGAGTTCTTCGAGTTCTTCAATCAAAAGGCCCTCGATAAATTAATGGTCTTTTGCTACTGCCTGTAAGTACTATTTCTGTCATTAAGTCTCTATATATAGCTCGGCTCTTTCATTGCATGTACTTATAATTAATTATCCTCAATATATTATGCAGATTGAAGATCATTGAGTGCAAAAAACAAGAAACTTATGATATTGGGTTCATTAACACAAATATCATAGATGAATTTCTGGTTGAAAAGGACGTCAAAGAGGCCGAGGACAACTTGCTACAATCGTTGATCAAAAATCAAAACAAAGATACCATACTCTTTCCTTACAACGGCAAGTGAGTGTTACTGTCGTTTGCATATTCGGTTTCCCTTATTACTCGAGCGAGGTTATAGTAATGTAATTGATGAGTTATGCATGCGTGTGCAGGTACCACTATATTCTTATGCAGATTAAGCTTGAGCATGGACTAGTAACCGTCTTAGACTCGAGACGGAAAGATCCCAAAACCTATGCGGACATGACTGAAATGCTCAGCAAGTAAGTTCAATCAATCATTATCGCACCATATTGGCAACTTTTTGTTCATTTCCTGATATCTCAAGTAATAATAATTATTTTCTTTGTCTTGCAGGGTTTGGAAACAGTTCACCGCAGAAGCTCCGGGACTGCCGAAGGAGCTGCAATATACATACCCGAAAGTAAGTACTACTGGCTAGCTAGTTGCTCGCATCTCCTGTTGATTCTATAGCTATACTTTCATCAATTCCATTTATAATGCTTCATTATCAGTTTGGTTGACCTCTATTTCTCGTAAAGTGCTTGTGGCAGGAACAAGGGAATGATTTCTGTGGATACTACGTGTGCGAGTTCATCCACACCGCGACTTTGAAAAACAAGCGGGGCTACTCTCAAAGACAATATGAAGTGCGTAAGCAATAATATTCACAATTTCATTTTATTACACCATCATTTCTATTGAGTTTCATTCATATATATGTATTAATTAACCCCTTCTTCAAATTAGGCGTGGCGGATGCGGAATGAACTCCTAGAACCAGATCGCATGAAAGCAATTCAAGAGGAATTGGCGGGATTCTTTCTTGACCACGTCATCAATAAAGCCGGAGAATACCATGTGGAAGTTGATTTCAAATGCTAGGGGACTGTAATTGAGAGATCTTATATATTGTACATGTATGTAGCCAGTAGCGTCGGACGTACATGATACGAAAACTTGTTGTTCGACCAATCTCTCGGAGAAGGAGAGGTCGATTGATCATTTCTCTCGGTATGCATGACGAACTTCTATACTCAATGGTTCCCTTCATTTTCTTACTAGCTAGCGTGTCGAGGGCTATATGTATATAGTACGTAGCGTCGACCAAGCACGGACATAAGAGAGGAAACTTCTCTCTATTAATTAGCTAGCTAACACAATATATGAAACACCTAAATTAACCCCCAAAACCCCCACCCCCCCTTTCAAAAAAAAAAAAAAACCCAGCCACTGGAATGCTGACGCGTGGATGCCTTTTGGTCCCGGTTGGTGCCACCAACCGGGACCAAAGGCCCCCCTGCCAGGGCTCGGTGCACCGGCCACGTGGAGGACCATCTGTCCCAGTTCATGTTTGAACAGGGACTAAAGGGTGGAGGTATTAGTAATGACCCATTAGTCCCGGTTCATGAACCGGGACTAAAGTCCCTTACGAACTGGGACAAATGCCCCCTTTCTACTAGTGAAAGTCCCACACACCTACACAAACAAACTGAGAACTCGCAACCAACGCAATAAAGGGGTTGTCAATCCCTTCACGACCACTTGCGAAAGTGAGATCTAATAAATATAGTATGATAAGATAAATATATTTTGGTATTTTGTAAGATAGATGCAAAAAGTAAAGACGCAAATAAAGTAGATGGAAAGCAAATATGATAAGAGATAGACCCGGGGGCCATAGGTTTCACTAGAGGCTTCTCTCAAGATAGCATAAGTATTACGGTGGGTGAACAAATTACTGTCGAGCAATTGATAGAAAAGCGCATAGTTATGAGATTATCTAGGCATGATCATGTATATAGGCATCACGTCCATAACAAGTAGACCGACTCCTGCCTGCATCTACTACTATTACTCCACACATCGACCGCTATCCAGCATGCATCTAGAGTATTAAGTTCATAAGAACAGAGCAACGCATTAAGCAAGATGACATGATGTAGAGGGATAAACACATGCAATATGATATAAACCCCATCTTGTTATCCTCGATGGCAACAATACAATACGTGTCTTTCAACCCTTTACATCCTTTGGGTAAGAACACTGCAAGATTGAACCCAAAGCTAAGCACTTCTCCCATGGCAAGAAAGATCAATCTAGTAGGCCAAACCAAACTGATAATTCGAAGAGACTTGCAAAGATAACTCAATTATACATAAAAGAATCCAGAGAAGATTCAAATATTATTGATAGATAAACTTGATCATAAACCCACAATTCATCGGATCTCGACAAACACACCGCAAAAAGAGTTTACATCGAATAGATCTCCACAAGAGAAGGGGAGAACATTGTATTGAGATCCAAAAAGAGAGAAGAAGCCATCTAGCTAATAACTATGGACCCGTAGGTCTGTGGTAAACTACTCATAACTCATCGGAGGGGCATGGATGTTGATGTATAGGCCCTCCGTGGTTGCTTCCCCCTCCGGCAGAGTGCCGGCAAGGGCTCCAATATGGGATCTCGCGGATACAGAAGGTTACGGCGGTGGAAATTGTGTTTCGTGGTGCTCCTGGATGTTTTCAGGGTACGTAGGTATATATAGGAGGAAGAAGTACGTCGGTGGCCGCCCGAGGGGCCCACGAGACAGGAGGGCACGCCCTACGGGGGGGGGGGTGCCCTCCTATCTCGTGGGGCCCTCGGAGCTTTCTTGATTTGCACTCCAGGCTCTCCGGATCAGATTTGTTCCAAAAATAATGCTCCCGAAGGTTTCATTCCGTTTGGACTCCGTTTGATATTCCTTTTCTTCGAAATACTGAAATAGGCAAAAAAAACACCAATATGGGTTGGGCCTCCGGTTAGTAGGTTAGTCCCAAAAATGATATAAATGTGTAAAATAAAGCCCATAAACATCCAAAAGGGGTAATATAATAGCATGGAACAATCAAAAATTATAGATACATTGGAGACGTATCAAGCATCCCCAAGCTTAATTCCTGCTCGTCCTCGAGTAGGTAAATGATAAAAAAAGAAATTTTTGATGTGGAATGCTACCTAGCATAATTCATAATGTAATTTTTCTTTATTGTGGCATGAATGTTCAGATCCAAATGAATACAAAATAAAAGTTCATATTGACATAAGAAATAGTAATACTTCAAACATACTAATCAAAGTAATCATGTCTTCTCAAAATAACATGGCTAAAGAAAGTTATCCCTACAAAATCATATAGTCTGGCTATGCTCTATCTTCATCACACAAAGTATTTAATCATGCACAACCCCGATGACAAGCCAAGCAATTGTTTCATACTTTAATAATCTCAAACTTTTTCAACTTTCACGCAATACATGAGCGTGAGCCATGGACATAGCACTATATGTGGAATAGAATGGTGGTTGTGGAGAAGACAAAAAAAAGATAGTCTCACATCAACTAGGCATATCAACGGGCTATGGAGATGCCCATTAATAGATATCAATGTGAGTGAGTAGGGATTGCCATGCAACGGATGCAGTAGAGCTATAAATATATGAAAGCTCAATAAAAGAAACTAAGTGGGGTGCATCCAACTTGCTTGCTCACGAAGACCTAGGGCACTTTTGAGGAAGCCCATCATTGGAATATACAAGCCAAGTTCTATAATGAAAAATTCCCACTAGTATATGAAAGTGACAACATATGAGACTCTCTATCATGAAGATCATGGTGCTATTTTGAAGCACAAGTGCGGAAAAAGAGATAGTAGCATTGTCCCTTCTCTCTTTTTCTCTCATTTTATTTTTTTTCTTTTTTTCCTTTTTCTCTTTTTTTCTTTGGCCTTCCTTTTTTTTCTTTTTGGCCTTTCTTTTTTTTTTCTTTTTTTTGTAAAGTCCGAAGTCTCATCCCGACTTGTGGGGGGATCATAGTCTTCATCATCCTTTCCTCACTAGGACAATGCTCTAATAATGAAGATCATCACACTTTTATGGATTTACAACTCAAAGCTAGAACAAGATATGACTCTATATGAATGCCTTCGGCGGTGTACCGGGATATGCAATGAATCAAGAGCGACATGTATGAAAATTATGAAGGTGGCCTTGCCACAAATACAATGTCAACTACATGATCATGCAAAAAGCAATATGACAAAAGTAATGTGTGTCATATTAACGGAACAGTGGAAAGTTGCATGGTAATATATCTCGGAATGGCTATGGAAATGCCATAATAGGTAGGTATGGTGGCTGTTTTGAGGAAGGTAAATGGTGGGTGTATGGTACCGCGAAAGTTGCACTATACAAGAGAGGCTAGCAATGGTGGAAGGGTGAAAGAGTGCGTATAATCCATGGACTCAACATTAATCAAAAGAACTCATATACTTGTTGCAAAAATTTAGAAGTCATCAAAAACCAAAGTACTACGCGCATGCTCCTAGGGGGATAGATTGGTAGGAAAAGACCATCGCTCGTCCCCGACCGCCACTCATAAGGAAGACAATCAATAAATAAAATTGTGCTCCAACTTCATCACAAAGCGGTTCACCATACGTGCATGATACGGGAATCACAAGCTTCGACACAAGCATTCTTTAAATTCATAATCACCCAACTAGCATGACTTTAATATCACTACCTCCATATCTCAAAACAATTATCAAGAATCAAATTGATCATAGCATCCAATTCACTTTCTATGATAGTTTTTATTATACCCAACTTGGATGCTCATCATTCTAGGACCAACTTTATGATCATAGCAAATACCATGCTGTTCTAAAAGACTCTCAAAATGATATAGGTGAAGCATGAGAGACTAGCAATTTCT
The DNA here is from genome assembly GCA_021437245.1 of Aegilops speltoides. NCBI lineage: Eukaryota > Viridiplantae > Streptophyta > Magnoliopsida > Poales > Poaceae > Aegilops > Aegilops speltoides. The sequence continues at coordinate 41,251,183 of CM038143.1, read as the reverse complement.
TCAAAATTAAGACACCACCGTGCTCTAAAAGATATAAGTGAAGCACTAGAGCAAAAACTATCAAGCTCAAAAGATATAAGTGAAGCACATAGAGTATTCTAGCAAATTCTAATCAAATAGGATTCTCCCAAAAGGTGTGTACAGAAAGGATTATTGTGGTAAACTAAAAAGCAAAGATTAATTTAATACACGATGCTCCAAGCAAAACACATATCATGTGGCGAATAAAAATATAGCTCCAAGTAAAGTTACCAATGAATGAAGATGAAAGAGGGGATGCCTTCCCGGGGCATCCCCAAGCTTAGGCTTTTGGCTATTCTTGAATATCTTGGGGTTCCATGGGCATCCCCAAGCTTAGGCTCCTGCCTCCGTTTATTCCATAGTCCATAAAAGCTTTACCCCAAACTTGAAAACTTCACAACACAAAACTCAACAGGAAATCTTATAAGCTCCGTTAGTGAAAGAAAACAAAACCACCACATAAGGTACTGCAATGAACTCATTCTTTATTTATACTAGAAGAACACCCGTGCGTTGCAACGGGACCACATTAACTTTAAGAGTTCAATATCAATTATGTTAATATTACATTTAATATTCTCATACATATCAAGTGACATTGGTGACCTTTTTACCATCAAATTCTCACACACACTCTATCCCTCCCTCCTCCTCACTCTCTCTCCCCCTCTCCCTCTCTCTCTCTAACACACACACATATCCATCTTATTGGGTACGGGACCATAATCCATCTATTTCACACGCACACGCGCTGGTGCATAACAATATGGATTATAAAACAGGTTCAAGGTAGTAACAAGGATTCTTCTCATGCATTAATAAACAAATGTTCCATAGATGAAGACAAGATAAACAATTCCCAAAGTGCATCGAGCATCACGAACATTCTTGGCAAGATAAATGCACGACGATACACCGACTCATTTAATTAATATAATTAAATTATCAGTAAATTAGTCACCAAACTGCTCGGATGAACGGAACAGAGCCAACATATATCATCCTAGACAAACGCAACATCAACCATTTACCTTGGTACTTTAGGGACCGGCAGGAGGATGCATGTAGAAGCGCTTCTTGCTGCGAATCCACAAATCGAGAGAGAAATTGGAACCCATTCCCATCACCAAGCGATAAAGAAAGCATGTAAGAAAATTGATATCGGGCCAACTTGGATCTTCGGTGTTTGTCCGCCCGTATGGAGAATTTAGGAGGGTGGGTGCAGGGAGTGGCCTTCTGGATGATGGATGGAGGCGCGGAGGGATGTGGTCACCGGAAGGTCGAAAGCGGAGAGGGTCGGGCACGTTAGGTGGAGCCGGTGGTGCGCGACAACCGGAGGCGGCCCAATCATGGGTGGCGAACCGACGATAGCCTCGGCCCATCTCTCGATGCAGCGAAGATAGAGAGGGCGGCACTGCCGGTGCTCGAGGCCGCCGCTCGGCACCATCTACATCAAGGAGAAAGAGAGGCGAGAAAGCGATAGGATGATGTGGGGCTAGGGATTGCGGAGGAGGGTGGGGGTGTGCGATTTGAATGGATGGTTCTGCCCACCGTTTTCTTGTACGTGGCGGTGGAGACGGCGGCGTCCAGCCAAGGTTGTCAAAATCGCGATTCTGTTATACGATTCTACGACTTTACGATCCAAACTAACCCATCTGATTCTACGATTTTACTTCATAGAATCTACGTTTCTACGATCCTAATAGTGAAGATTCGACGATTTGCGATCCTACCATCGAAGCTCCGATCCGATTCAAAATCGCGATTCTGACAACCTTGCGTCCAGCCATGCAGGCGAGGCATGGTTCGAGCCGGGCACATGGCGAGGCGCAGTAGCAGAGGCGGGGGCGATTTTTTGCTACTGAGATGCAGGGTGTGGGATTGATCGTTCATGTTCTCTTTTCCTTTTTAGCCGGAGATGGATGCGATTTTTTCACGAGGGGAGAGATGCGACCACGTACAGATTCCATTATAAATTAATTAGGTCCATAACGGGATTTCTTTACAATGCGTTAAGATTTACGTGTTAGTTTTTTTAATAAAGAAATGCACTGATGTAGGGATCGATTGATTCGGGTAAGGAAAGATAGATTCGTGATCTTTTGTATGTTAGGAAATTAGTGGTTTGCAAGGAAAGAGTGGAGAGAAAAAGAACCAATGTGACCACGTATAGATTCCATAATAAATTAATTAGGCCCATAATGGGATTTGTTTGCAATGCGTTAAGATTTACGTGTTAGTTTTCGTAATAAAGAAATGCACTGATGTAGGGCGCGATTGGTTCGGGTAAGGAAAGATAGATTCGTGATCTTTTGTATGTTAGGAAATTATTGGTTTGCAAGGAAAGAGTGGAGAGAAAAAGAACCAGTACGAGGGGGTGGTGGGAGGTGGGACGAATAAAAACCGGACGAAATTGGGAGGTGGGAGGGGGCAAGTAAAAACCGACGAAAAAAACCAACAAAATTGGGATGTGGGAGGGAGGATAAAAAAACCAGGGGAGGTGGGAGGAGGACAAAAATAAACCGTACGAGGCTACCAACTGCTCCATTAGGAGCAGAGATTGTTTGTGAAAATAACGTGCGACCACGACTTAGCGAGCGGATCCCCTTAAAAAGACATAGCGAGCAGATTCCCTTAAAACTGGTAGAAAAGGATACGATTGATGACGTTGATAAATAGTGGTGAATGTTGGCATAATTTACTATCATCATGCATGGAAACGAATCATCAAGAAAAAGAATACTTCCTATTACTACACTCATAGGAAGCTTCCTAATCTCTGCTACCAAACAGTTTCTGCCCAAACAAGGAAGGAAAGTTATGGTCGTGATTCGAAAGGAAACAAATGTAATGAAGATTAATTAATTTAGATTTGATCTTTAGAATTTGATTGTGATTGATTCTTTTACATAAAGACATTACTAAATAATTTGCGTCAGTATGGAAAGTTCTGATCCGTTCAGTTTTTTTCGTTGTGTGAGAGGGTGAAGTAAAAATAAACCGATGAAGTGGGGGAGGCGACGAAAAAAATCTACGACGGTTAACCTACGAAAAAAACCCGGACGAAAGTGGTGGGACGAAAATTGACCAGCGGAGACTACCAACTGCTCCATTAGGAGTAGAGATTGGTTGGTTCAATTTATTTTGCGTGGAGGGAACTACCTAGGAGGTGGGAGGGAGTACGAAAATAAACCGTCTCGCCTGAGCGGGAGGTGGGAGCAAGTACCAAAGAAGTACCAAAAAAGATCGGGTGAGGTGGGACAAAAATAAAACCCGGAACGCGACCTACCAACTGAGACATTAGGAGTAGAGATATTAACAAAAGTGCAGATCCCGTCCCACTCTTCACTTTTTAACAAAAAACTTCTGAATAGCAATCTTGGTGAGTGATCTCGACCGGGTTCGATCGGCATGGCGTGTTGTTCCTCCAGGAGTGGGTGCTGAGAGGAAGGATGGCAAACCTCCATTGTCAATCGGCCGGAGCTGCATCGTCATTTGGATCAGAGCATGTACGAAATCGAGATGGTAGAGGTTGAGAAATTTGTAGGACGTGAGGGTTTAGGGTGGGAATCATGAGAACTCACCCATATCTTGGGAGGCGGCAGACCGAGGTGCAGTCGTGTTCGTGCTTCGAGGGCTGCCACGTGCTGTCCTCGCCGCCATCGCTGTCGATGCCACTTCACGCCACGAGCATGGGACTGAGGATGAAGGGAAGAGAAGGGAAGGAAGCGAGCTAATGACGTACCTATGTTTGGTATGTAATACCCTCCATTAAGAGTAGATATTTTCTTAAAATCGGTTATTTTGTTTCCTAATTAATGTGATTGAGAAATTTAAGGTAAGGTTAATTAATTTAGATTTGATATTTAGAGATTGATCGTGATTGATTCTTTCACATAAAGACATTACTAAAAATAACCTACACCAGCATGGAAAGTTATGATCCGTTAAGATTTTTTTCGTTGTGTGAGAGGGTGACGCGAAACTAAACCGGTGGGGTGGGGGAGGGACGAAAAAAAACCAGCGAAATAAAACGGGTGGGAGGTGGGAGGAAGTACCAAAGAAGTACCAAAAAAGACCGGGTGAGGTGGGACGAAAATAAAACCCGGAACGCGACCTACAAACTGAGACATTAGAAGTAGAGATTGGTGTTAAACCTACTTTATTCCAACTTCTTTATGGTTTATAAACTAATTTACTAGCCATAGATGCATTGAAATAAGCAAACAACACACGAAAACAGAATCTGTCAAAAACAGAACAGTCTGTAGTAATCTGTAACTAACGCAAACTTCTTGAACTCTAAAAATCCTACCAAGATAGGAAGTCCTGGAAAATTTGTTTATTGAACATCGGCAAAAAGAATCAACGCAAAAGCACGTTCCTGTGATTTAACAAAATTATATTCGTGCGCGCAAAGTTTCTGTTTTTCAGCAGAATCAAATCAACTATCATCGTAGGTTATCCTATAGGTTCTACTTGGCACAAACACTAATTAAAAGATAAAAACACATATATCCAGAAGGTAGATGCAAGATTTATTACTAAACAGGAGCAAAAACTAAAAACATAAAGAAAAATTGTGTTGCCTCCCAACTAGCGCTATCGTTTAACGCCCCTAGCTAGGCATAAAAACAAAGATAGATCTAACGAGTGCCATCTTTGGCACTAGGTTCATAAGTAGCACGCATGATAGATTCATAAGGTAATTGACTTTCTTTCTTGGAAAGTGCTCCATGCCTTTCTTTAATGGAAATTGGAATCTAATGTTCCCTTCCTTCATATCAATAATCACACCAATCGTTCTAAGGAAAGGTCTACCAAGGATAATAGGGCAAGAAAGATTGCAATCTATATCAAGAACGATAAAATCTATGGGCACTAAATTTCTATTTGCAACAATAAGAACATCATTGATTCTTCCCATAGGCTTTTTAATGGTGGAATCCGCAAGGTGCAAATTTAAAGAGCAATCATCAAGATCATGGAAACCTAGAATATCACATAAAGTTTTCGGAATCGTGGAAACACTAGCAACCAAATCACACAAAGCAAAACACTCCAAATCTTTAATTCTAATCTTTATAGTAGGTTCCCACTCATCATTAAGTTTTCTAGGTATAGAAACTTCCAAATTAAGTTTTTCATCATAAGATTGCATCAAGCATCAACAATATGTTTGGTAAAAGCTTTGTTTTGACTATAAGCATGAGGAGAATTAACAACGGATTGCAACAAGGAAATACAACCTTTTAAAGAGAAATTATCAGAATCAAATTCCTTGAAATCCGAGATAGTAAGTTCAATATTATTAGAAGTAGAGGATTCTCCAATCTCACTTTTACCAATTTTAGCATCAAGATCTAAAGACTCCGAATTTTTTGGACGCCTTCTAGGCAAAGTTGATTCATCATCACTCCCATAATCATCAAAATTCATATTGCAAAACATAGATCTAATCGGAGACGCATCAATAACTTTAAGATCCTCATCATTATTTTCGTGGAAACTAGAAGAACGCGCTTTTATAAAGCTTTCTTTTTTAGCACACAATCTAGCGGTCCTTTCCTTGCACTCGTCAATGGAAATTCTCATTACTTTGAGAGACTCATTGATATCATGCTTAGGAGAAGAAGATCCAAGTTTAAGAGAATTAACATCAAGTGAAAGTCTATCAACGTTCCTAGCCAAATCATCAACTTTGAGCAATTTTTCTTCAAGCAAGGCATTAAAATTCTTTTGAGAAATCATAAATTCCTTCACACTATTCTCAAAATCAGAGGGCATCTTATTAAAATTGCCAGAAGAATTATTGTAGGAATTTCCATAATTATTAGAGGGATTACTAGGGAACGGTCTAGCATTAAAATTTCCTCTATAAGCATTGTTTCCAAAACTATTCCTACCAACAAAATTCACATCCATAGATTCATTGTTATTCTCAATCAAGGAATACAAAGGCATATCATTGGGATCAAGAGGAGTATTTTTAGTAGCAAACATCTTCATAAGTTCATCCATCTTTCCACTCAAAACATTAATTTCTTCTATGGCATGCACTTTTTTACTAGAAGATCTTTTGGTGTGCCATTGAGAATAATTAGCCATAATATTATCAAGCAATTTTGTAGCATCTCCTAACATGATTTCCATAAACGTGCCTCCCGCGGCCGAATCTAAGAGATTTCTAGAAGCAAAGTTCAAACCGGCATAAAATTTTTGTATAATCATCCATAAATTCAAACCATGAGTAGGGCAATTGTGAAGCATCAATTTCATTCTTTCCCAAGATTGGGCAACATGCTCTTGATCAAGTTGTTTAAAATTCATAATATCGTTCCTAAGAGTGATGATCTTAGCGGGAGGAAAATACTTAGAGATAAAAGCATCTTTGCACTTGTTCCAAGAATCAATACTATTTTTAGGCAAAGACGAAAACCAAACTTTAGCACGACTTCTAAGTGAAAACGGAAATAACTTCAATTTAACAATATCATTATCCGTATCTTTCTTCTTTTGCATATCACACAAATCAACAAAATTGTTTAGATGAGTAGCGACATCTTCACTAGGAAGGTCGGCGAATTGATCTTTCATAACAAGATTCAGCAAAGCGGTATTGATTTCACAAGACTCAACATCATTAAGAGGAGCAATCAGAGTACTAAGGAAATCATTATTATTGGTATTCGAGAAGTAAAACAACTTGGTATTATCTTGTGCCATGGCAACAAGTAATCCAACACACAAGCAAATAGAAAAACGGCAAGCGAAAAGAGAGGAGGATATTGGGAAAGAGAGGGCAAATAAAATGGCAAGGGTGAAGTGGGGGAGAGGAAAACGAGAGGCAAATGGCAAATAATGTAAATCACGAGGGAGATGGGTTTGTGATGGGTACTTGGTATGTCTTGACTTGGCGAAGACCTCCCGACAGCGGCGCCGAAATCCTTCTTGCTACGTCTTGAGGTTGCGTTGGTTTTCCTCGAAGAGGAGAGGTGATGCAGCAAAGTGTAGCATAAGTATTTCCCTCAGTTTTGAGAACCAAGGTATCAATCCGAGAGGAGGCTCCTCAAAAGTCCCACGCACCTCTGAAACAAGCGAGAACTCATAAGCGCAATAAAGGGGTTGTCAATCCCTTCACGGCCACTTGCGAAAGTGAGATCTAATAAAGATAGTATGATAAGATAAATATATTTTTGGTATTTTATAAGATAGATGCAAAAAATAAAGACGCAAATAAAGTAGATGGAAAGCAAATATGATAATAGATAGACCCTGGGGCCATAGGTTTCACTAGAGGCTTCTCTCAAGATAGCATAAGTATTACGATGGGTTAACAAATTACTGTCGAGCAATTGATAGAAAAGCGCATAGTTATGAGATTATCTAGGCATGATCATGTATATAGGCATCACGTCCATAACAAGTAGACCGACTCCTTCCTGCATCTACTACTATTACTCCACACATCGACCGCTATCCAGCATGCATCTAGAGTATTAAGTTCATAAGAACAGAGCAACGCATTAAGCAAGATGACATGATGTAGAGGGATAAACACATGCAATATGATATAAACCCCATCTTGTTATCCTCGATGGCAACAATACAATACATGTCTTGCAACCCTTTCTGTCACTGGGTAAGAACACCACAAGATTGAACCCAAAGCTAAGCACTTCTCCCATGACAAGAAAGATCAATCTAGTAGGCCAAACCAAACTGATAATTCGAAGAGACTTGCAAAGATAACTCAATCATACATAAAAGAATCCAGAGAAGATTCAAATATTATTGATAGATAAACTTGATCATAAACCCACAATTCATCGGATCTCGACAAACACACCGCAAAAAGAGTTTACATCGAATAGATCTCCACAAGAGAGGGGGAGAACATTGTATTGAGATCCAAAAAGAGAGAAGAAGCCATCTAGATAATATCTATGGACCCGCAGGTCTGTGGTAAACTACTCACAACTCATCGGAGGGGCAAGGATGTTGATGTAGAGGCCGTCTGTGGTTGCTTCCCCCTCCGGCAGAGTGCCAGCAAGGGCTCCAAGATGGGATCTCGCGGATACAGAAGGTTACGGTGGTGGAAATTGTGTTTCGTGGTGCTGCTGGATGTTTTGAGTGCGAGGTATATATAGGAGGAAGAAATGCGTCGGTGGCGCTGAGGGCCCACGAGGCGGTAGCGCCCTCTGGGGGCACGCCCTCCTATCTCGTGGGGCCCTTGGAGCTTTCTTGACTTGCACTCCAGGCTCTCCTGGTCAGATTTGTTCCAAAAATAACGCTCCCGAAGGTTTCATTCCGTTTGGACTCCGTTTGATATTCCTTTTCTTTGAAATACTGAAATAGGCAAAAAACAGCAATATGGGATGGGCCTCCGGTTAGTAGGTTAGTCCCAAAAATGATATAAATGTGTAAAATAAAGTCCATAAACATCCAAAAGGGGTAATATAATAGCATGGAACAATCAAATTATAGATACGTTGGAGACGTATCAGCCGTTCGGGTGGACGACCCAAGGGAATGGATCATGGACACGCTCGTGGCGCACGACCGAGTGCCTGGAACGGCATACCGCACGGAACCAGGCGTGGTCACCAGGTGTAAGGCACACGATGACGAGACCAAGGAGCTCTGGCGAGAGCTCAACACGACGAAATCAATGTCATCGTCTCTATGTTTTGCTTGCCTGGCTTGATCGTATATGGCATGGTGAGCCACAGGTGTAAAAGGTTCATCGTCTCTATGTTCAAAAATGGGTCAGTCAAAGAAAGGGTTCATGTCTGTGTTGCAAGGTATGAAGTTGAGTAAGACTCAAAGCCCGACCACGGCAAAAGATAGAGAGAGAATGAAAGTCATTCCCTATGCCTCAGCCATAGGTTCTATAAAGTATGACATGCTGTGTACCAAACCTGTTATGTACCTTGCCATGAGTTTGGCAAGGGGGTACAATAGTGATCCAGGAGTAGATCATCGGATAGTGGTCAAAATTATCCTTAGTTACCTAAGAGGACTATGGATATATTTCTCGGTTATGGACGTAATAAAGAGTTCATCATAAAGGGTTACGTCGATGCAAGCTTTGATACCGATTCGAACGACTCTGAGTCTAAATCTGGATACGTATTGAAAGTGGGAGCAATTAGCTATAGTAGTGCCATGGAGAGCTTGTAGACATTGAAATTTGCAAAATACATATGGATCTGAATGTGACAGACCCGTTGACTAAACTTTTCTCACAAGCAAAACATGATCACACCTTAGTACTCTTTGGGTGTTAATCACATGGCGATGTGAACTAGATTATTGACTCTAGTAAACTCTTTGGGTGTTGGTCACATGGTGATGTGAACTATGGGTGTTAAATCACATGGTGATGTGAACTAGATTATTGACTCTAGTGCAAGTGGGAGACTGATGAAAATATGCTCTAGAGGCAATAATAAAATGGTTATTATTATATTTCCTTAATCATAATAAATATTTATTATTCATGCTAGAATTGTATTGATCGGAAACTTAAATACATATGTGAATACATAAACAAATATTGTGTCCCTAGTAAGCCTCTACTAGACTAGCTCGTTGATCAAAGGTGGTTAAGGTTTCCTAACAATGGACAAGTGTTGTCATTTGATAACAGGATCACATCATTGATTAGGAGAATGATGTGATGGACAAGACCCGTCCGTTAGCTTAGCATATGATCGTTCAGTTTATTGCTATTGCTTACTAGATGTCAAATACATATTCTTTCGACTATGATATTATGCAACTCCCAAATACCGGGGGAATACCTTATGTGCTATCAAACGTCACAAAGTAACTGGGTGATCATAAAGATGCTCTACAGGTATCTCTGAAGGTGTTTGTTGAGTTGGCATAGATCGAGATTAGGTTTGTCACTCCGAGTATCGGATAGGTATCTCTGGGCCCTCTCTGTAATACACATCATAAGAAGCCTTGCAAGCAAATGACTAATGAGTTAGTTACGAGATGATGTATTACAGAACGAGTAAAGAGACTCCACACTTAACGTTCATTGATGATATAGTGTTATATGAGTTATATGATTTGGTGACCGAATGTTGTTCAGAGTCCCGGATGAGATCATGAACACGACGAGGAGCTCCGAAATGGTCCGGAGGTAAAGATTGATATATAGGACGATGGTATTCGGACACCGGAATATTTTCGGAGTGCACCGGGTAGTCACCGAGTCACTGGAAGGGGTTCCGGACACCCCCGGTTAGTGTATGGGCTTAATGGGCCAAAGGAGGGGACAAACCAGCCCACTAGGGGGCTGGTGCGCCCCTCTACATGGCCAGCCAGCCCTAGGGGACGGAAAGGGGAGAGGTGGCCCCTCCTGCCTTTCCCTCCTCGCGTGAGAAAGGAAAGGTGGGTGCCTCCTCCTCCTACCTTCCTCCCGCACTCATATATGGAAAAGGGGGGCGTCTTGGGGTAGTCTCCAAGTAGGATTCGGCCCTACTTGGGGCGCCCCTTGGCCTCTCCCCTCTCCCCCCACCTATATATATGTGGGAGGGGGTACCACACATAACCACGACAATTGTTTAGCCGTGTGTGGCGCCCCCTCCACCGTTTACACCCTCGGTCATATTTTCGTAGTGCTTAGGCGAAGCCCTACGAAGATAGCATCACCACCACCGTCACCACACTGTCGTGCTGCCGGAACTCATCCACTACTTCGCCCGTCTTGCTAGATCAAGAAGGCGAGGACATCACTGAGCTGAACGTGAAGGTGTCGTACGTTCGGTACTTGATCAGTTGGATCGCGAAGAAGTTCGACTACATCAACTACGTTACTAAACGCTTTCGCTTATGGTCTACAAGGTGTTGGAAATATGCCCTAGAGGCAATAATAAAATGGTTATTATGATATTTCCTTGTTCATGATAATTGTCTATTATTCATGCTATAATTGTGTTATCCGGAAATCGTAATACATGTGTGAATACATAGACCACAACATGTCCCTAGTGAGCCTCTAGTTCACTAGCTCGTTGATCAATGGATGGTTACGGTTTCCTGACCATGGACATTGGATGTCATTGATAACGGGATCACATCATTGGGAGAATGATGTGATGGACAAGACCCAATCCTAAGCATAGCACAAGATTGTGTAGTTCGTTTGCTAGAGCTTTTCTAAATGTCAAGTATCATTTCCCTAGACCATGAGATCGTGTAACTCCCGGATACCGTAGGAGTGCTTTGGGTGTACAAAACGTCACAACGTAACTGGGTGGCTATAAAGGTATACTACAGGTATCTCCGAAAGTGTTTGTTGGGTTGGCACGGAACGAGACTGGGATTTGTCACTCTGTATGACGGAGAGGTATCTCTGGGCCCACTCGGTAATGCATCATCATAATGAGCTCAATGTGACCAAGTGGTTGGTGACGGGATCCTGCATTATAGTACGAGTAAAGTGACTTGCCGGCAACGAGATTGAACGAGGTATTGGGATACCGACGATCGAATCTCGGGCAAGTAACGTACCAATTGACAAAGGGAATTGCATGCGGGATTACTTGAATCCTCGACATCGTGGTTCATTCGATGAGATCATCGTGGAACATGTGGGAGCCAACATGGGTATCCAGATCCCGCTGTTGGTTATTGGCCGGAGAGCTGTCTCGGTCATGTCTGCGTGATTCCCGAACACGTAGGGTCTACACACTTAAGGTTCGATGACGCTAGGGTTATTAGGAAGACTTGTATGTGATTACCGAATGTTGTTCGGAGTCCCGGATGAGATCCCAGACGTCACGAGGAATTCCAGAATGGTCTGGAGGTGAAGATTTATATATGGGAAGTTGTCATACGGTCACCGGAAAAGTTCGGGGGCATATCGGTATTGTACCGAGGCCACGGGAGGGGTTCCGGGGGTCCACCGGGAGGGGCCACCTCTCTCGGAGGGCCTCATGGGCCGTGGAGGAAAGGGAACCAACCCTTGGAGGGTTGGGCATATCCCCCCTTTGGGCCCATGCGCCTAGGGTTGGGGGGAAACCCTAGTGGGGGCGCCCCCTTGCTTGGGGGGCAAGCCCCCTCCCCTTGGCCGCCGCCCTCCCCCCCTCTAGATCTCATCTAGAGGGGGCTGCCCCCCTTCCTCCTTCCCCTATAAATAGAGGGGCGAGGGGAGGGCTGCACACCACACCTAAGGCACAGCCCCTCCCCTCCCCAACACCTCTCCTCCTCCGTTAAGAGCTTGGCGAAGCCCTGCCGGAGTACTACCGCTCCATCACCACCACGCCGTCGTGCTGCTGTTGGATCTCTCTTCCTCTTCCTCTCCCTCCTCCTTGATGGATCAAGGTGCGGGAGACGTCTCCACTCCGTATGTGTGTTGAACACGGAGGTGCCATCCGTTCGGCGCTAGGATCATCGGTGATTTGGATCACGACGAGTACGACTCCATCAACCCCGTTCTCTTGAACGTTTCCGCTCGCGATCTACAAGGGTATGTAGATGCACTCCTCTCTCTCTCATTGCTAGATGACTCCATAGATTGATCTTGATGATGCGTAGAAAAATTTTAAATTTCTGCTACGATCCCCAACAGTGGTATCAGAGCTAGGTTTATGTGTAGTTTCTATGCACGAGTAACACAAGATTGTTGTGGGCGTCGATTTTGTCAATTTACTTGCCACTACTAGTCTTATCTTGTTTCGGCGGCATCGTGGGATGAAGCGGCCCGGACCGACCTTACATGTACGCTTACGTGAGACAGGTTCCACCGACTGACATGCACTAGTTGCATAAGGTGGCTAGCGGGTGTCTGTCTCTCCCACTTTAGTTGGATCGGATTCGATGAAAAGGGTCCTTATGAAGGGTAAATAGAAATTGGCATATCACATTGTGGTTTTGGCGTAGGTAAGAAACGTTCTTGCTAGAACCCTATTGCAGCCACGTAAAAACATGCAACAACAATTAGAGGACGTCTAACTTGTTTTTGCAGCATATGCCTTGTGATGTGATATGGCCAAAAGGATGTGATGAATGAAATATATGTAATGTATGAGATTGATCATGTTCTTGTAATAGGAATCTCGACTTGCATGTCGATGAGTATGACAACCGGCAGAATCCATAGGAGTTGTCTTAATTATTGTATGGCATGCGTGTCATTGAATAACGCCATGTAATTACTTTACTTTATTGCTAAACCGTTAGCCATAGTAGTAGAAGTAATCGTTGGTGTGACAACTTCATGAAGACACGATGATGGAGATCATGGTGTCATGCCGGTGACGATGATGATCATGGCGCCCCGAAGATGGAGATCAAAAGGAGCAAAATGATATTGGCCATATCATGTCACTATCTCATTGCATGTGATGTTTATCATGTTTTACTTCTTATTTGCTTAGAACAACGGTAGCATAAATAAGATGATCCCTCATAATAATTTCAAGAAAGTGTTCCCCCTAACTGTGCGCCGTTGCGAAAGTTCGTTGTCTCGAAGCACCACGTGATGATCGGGTGTGATAGATTCTAACGTTCACATACAATGGGTGAAGCCAGATTTACACATGCAAAACACTTAGGTTGACTTGACGATCCTAGCATGTACAGACATGGCCTCGGCACACAAGAGACCGAAAGGTTGAACATGAGTCGTATAGAAGATATGACCAACATGAAGATGTTCACCGATGATGACTAGTCCGTCTCACGTGATGATCGGACATGGCCTAGTTGACTCGGATCATGTATCACTTAGATGACTAGAGGGATGTCTATCTGAGTGGGAGTTCATTATATAATTTGATTAGATGAACTTAATTATCATGAACTTAGTCTAAAATCTTTGCAATATGTCTTGTAGATCAAATGGCCCACGCTAATGTTGCCCTCAACTTCAACGCGTTCCTAGAAAACCAAGCTGAAAGGCGATGGCAGCAACTATACGGACTGGGTCCGAACTTGAGATCATCCTCATAGCTGCCAAGAAAGCATATGTCCTAGATGCACCGCTAGGTGAGGCACCGTTCCCAACAACTCAAGGCGTTACGAATGCCCGGCATCGGCGTAGTGATGATTACTCCCTGGTTCGGTGCGGCATGCTTTACGACTTAGAACCGGGCTCCAAAAGCGTTTTGAGCAGCACGGAGCATATGAGATGTTCCAAGAGCTGAAAATGGTTTTCCAAGCTCATGCCCGGGTCGAGAGATATGAAGTCTCTGACAAGTTCTACAGTTGTAAGATGGAGGAGAATGGTTCTGTCAGCGAGCACATACTCAAAATGTCTGGGTTGCACAACCGCTTATCTCAGCTGGGAGTTAATCTCCCGGATGATGAGGTCATTGACATAATCCTCCAGTCACTCCCACCTAGCTACAAGAGCTTTGTGATGAACTACAATATGCAGGGGATGGTGAAAACTATTCCTGAGGTATTTTCGATGCTGAAATCAGCGGAGGTGGAGATCAAAAAGGAACATCAAGTGTTGATGGTCAATAAAACCACTAGTTTCAAGAAAGGCAAGGGTAAGAAGAACTTCAAGAAGGACGGCAAGGGAGTTGTCGCGCCTGGTAAGCCAGTTGCTGGGAAGAAGCCAAAACATGGACCCAAACCTGAGACTGAGTGCTTTTATTGCAAGGGAAGCGGACACTGGAAGCGGAACTACCCCAAGTACTTAGCGGACAAGAAGGCCGGCAACACCAAAGGTATATGTGATATACATGTAATTGATGTGTACCTTACCAATACTCGTAGTAGCTCCTGGGTATTTGATACCGGTGCGGTTGCTCATATTTGTAATTCGAAACAGGAGCTGCGGAATAAGCGGAGACTGGCAAAGGACGAGGTGACGATGCGCGTCGGGAATGGTTCTAAGGTCGATGTGATCGCCGTCGGCATGCTACCTCTACATTTACCTACCGGATTAGTTTTAAACCTCAATAATTATTATTTAGTGCCAGCTTTGAGGATGAACATTGTATCTGGATCTCGTTTAATACGAGATGGCTACTCATTTAAATCTGAGAATAATGGTTGTTCCATTTATATGAGAGATATGTTTTATGGTCATGCCCTGCTGGTCAATGGTTTATTCTTAATGAATCTCGAACGTGATGTTACACATATTCATAGTGTGAATACCAAAAGATGTAAGGTTGATAACGATAGTCCCACATACTTGTGGCACTGCCGCCTTGGTCACATTGGTGTCAAACGCATGAAGAAGCTCCATGCTGATGGACTTTTGGAGTCTCTTGATTACAAATCATTTGACACATGCGAACCATGCCTCATGGGCAAAATGACCAAGACTCCGTTCCCTGGAACAATGGAGCGAGCAACCAACTTATTAGAAATCATACATACTGATGTGTGCGGTCCAATGAGCGTTGAGGCTCACGGAGGCTATCGTTATGTTCTCACTCTCACTGATGACTTAAGTAGATATGGGTATGTCTACTTGATGAAACACAAGTCTGAGACCTTTGAAAAGTTCAAGGAATTCCAGAATGAGGTAGAGAATCAACGTGACCAAAAGATAAAGTTCTTACGATCAGATCGTCGGGGAGAATATCTAAGTCACGGATTTGGTACGCACTTAAGAAAATGTGGAATCGTTTCACAACTCACGCCGCCTGGAACACCTCAGCGTAACGGTGTGTCCGAACGTCGTAATCGCACTCTATTGGATATGGTGTGATCTATGATGTCACTCACTGATTTACCGCTATCATTTTGGGGGTACGCTCTAGAGATAGCTACATTCACTTTAAATAGGGCACCGTCTAAATCGGTTGAGACGACACCGTATGAATTATGGTTTGGAAAGAAACCTAAGCTGTCGTTTCTAAAAGTTTGGGGATGCGATGCTTATGTCAAGAAACTTCAACCTGAAAAGCTCGAACCCAAGTCGGAAAAATGCGTCTTCATAGGATACCCTAAGGAAACCATTGGGTGTACCTTCTACCTCAGATCTGAAGGCAAGATCTTTGTTGCGAAGAACGGGTCCTTTCTGGAGAAAGATTTTCTCTCGAGAGAAGTAAGTGGGAGGAAAGTAGAACTTTATGAAATCGCCTTTTGAACCGGAAAGTAGCGCAGCTCGGAAAATGTTTACGTGGTGCTGCACGGATAGAGAGGAAGTTAATGATGATGATCAAGGTACTTCGGATCAAGTTGCTACTGAACTTCATAGGTCCACAAGGACACGTTCCACACCAGAATGGTATGGCAACCCTGTCCAGGAAATCATGTTGTTAGACAACGGTGAACCTTCGAACTATGAAGAAGCGATGGAGGGACCAGATTCCAACAAATGGCTTGAGGCCATGCAATCCGAGATAGGATCCATGTATGAAAACAAAGTATGGACTTTGACAGACTTGCCCGATGATCGGCGAGCGATAGAAAATAAATGGATCTTTAAGAAGAAGACGGACGCAGATGGTAATGTTACCATCTATAAAGCTCGACTTGTCGCTAAGGGTTATCGACAAGTTCAAGGGGTTGACTATGATGAGACCTTCTCACCCGTAGCGAAGCTGCAGTCCGTCCGAATCATGTTAGCAGATACCGCATACTATGATTATGAGATATGGCAAACGAACGTCAAAATGGCATTCCTTAATGGCTATCTTAAGGAAGAATTGTATATGATGCAGCCGGAAGGTTTTGTCAATCCTAAGAATGCTAACAAGGTATGCAAGCTCTAGCGCTCCATCTATGGGCTCGTGCAAGCATCTCGGAGTTGGAACATTCGCTTTGATGAAATGATCAAAGCGTTTGGGTTCATGCAGACATATGGAGAAGCCTGCATTTAGAAGAAAGTGCGTGGGAGCTCTGTAGCATTTCTCATATTATATGTAGATGACATACTTTTGATGGGAAATGATATAGAACTTTTGGACAGCATTAAGGCCTACTTGAATAAGTGTTTTTCAATGAAGGACCTTGGAGAAGCTGCTTACATATTAGGCATCAAGATCTATAGAGATAGATCGAGATGCCTCATAGGTCTTTCACAAAGCACATACCTTGATAAGATATTGAAGAAGTTCAATATGGATCAGTCGAAGAAGGGGTTCTTGCCTGTGTTGCAAGGTGTGAAATTGAGCTCGGCTCAATGCCCGACCACGGCAGAAGATAGAGAAAAGATGAGTGTCATCCCCTATTCCTCGGCCATAGGGTCTATTATGTATGCCATGCTGTGTACCAGACCTGATATAAACCTTGATGTAAGTCTGGTAGGAAGCTACCAAAGTAATCCCGGCATGGAACACTGTACAGCGGTCAAGAATATCCTGAAGTCCCTGAAAAGGACTAAGGATATGTTTCTCGTTTATGGAGGTGACGAAGAGCTCATCGTAAAGGGTTACGTCGACGCTAGCTTCGACACAGATCTGGATGACTCTAAGTCACAGACCAGATATGGGTATATTTTGAACGGTGGGGAAGTAAGCTGGTGCCGTTGCAAGCAAAGCATCATGGCGGGATCTACATGTGAAGCGGAATACATGGCAGCCTCGGAGGCAGCACATGAAGCAATCTGGATGAAGGAGTTCATTACCGACCTAGGAGTTATTCCCAATGCGTCGGGGCCGATGACTCTCTTCTGTGACAACACTGGAGCCATTGCCCTTGCCAAGGAGCCCAGGTTTCACAAGAAGACCAGGCACATCAAGCGTCGCTTCAACTCCATCCATGAATATATTCAAGATGGAGACATAGATATTTGCAAAGTGCATACAGATCTGAATGTCGCAGATCCGTTGACTAAACCTCTTCCGCGAGCAAAACATGATCAACACCAGAACTCTATGGGTGTTCGATTCATCACAATGTAACTAGATTATTGACTCTAGTGCAAGTGGGAGACTGTTGGAAATATGCCCTAGAGGCAATAATAAAATGGTTATTATTATATTTCCTTGTTCATGATAATTGTCTATTGTTCATGCTATAATTGTGTTATCCGGAAATCGTAATACATGTGTGAATACATAGACCACAACATGTCCCTAGTGAGCCTCTAGTTGACTAGCTTGTTGATCAATGGATGTTTACGGTTTCCTGACCATGGACATTGGATGTCATTGATAACGGGATCACATCATTGGGAGAATAATGTGATGGACAAGACCCAATCCTAAGCATAGCACAAGATCGTGTAGTTCGTTTGCTAGAGCTTTTCTAAATGTCAAGTATCATTTCCTTAGACCATGAGATCATGTAACTCCCGGATACCGTAGGAGTGCTTTGGGTGTACCAAACGTCACAATGTAATGATATGTCTCTGTCGTATCTATAATTTTTGATTGCTCCGTGCCAATATTATTCAACTTTCATATACTTTTGGCAACTTTTTATACTATTTTTTGGGACTAACATATTGATCCAGTGTCGATGCAGTTCACATACATTGCATGTTTTATGTTTCGCAGAAAACCCATATCAAACGGAGTCCAAACGGGATAAAAATGGATGGAGATTTTTTTTGGAATATTTATGATTTTTGGGAAGTAAAATCAACGCGAGACGGTGCCCGAGGGGGCCAGGAGATAGGGGGCACGCCCTAGGGAGGCAGGCGCGCCCTGGACTATCCTGGGCCCCCCGTAAGGTGGTTGACGCTCTTCTTTTGGCGCAAGAAAGCTAATTTTATGAGAAAGATCTGGGTGAAAGATTCACCCCAATCGGAGTTACGGATCTCCGAATATTTAAGAAACGGTGAAGGGGTAGAATCTGAGAACACAAAAAACAGAGAGATAGATCCAATCTCAGAGGGGCTCTCGCCCCTCCCACGCCATGGGAGAAAGGAACAGAGGGGAAACCCTTCTCCCATCTAGGGAGGAGGTCAAGGAAGAAGAAGAAGAAGGGGGGCTCTCTCCCCCTTGCTTCCGGTGGCGCTGGAGCGCTGCCGACGACCATCATCATCACCGCGATCTTCACCAACACCTCCGCCATCTTCACCAACACCTCCATCACCTTCCCCCATCTATATCCAGCGGTCCACTCTCCCGCAACCCGTTGTACCCTCTACTTGAACATGGTGCTTTATGCTTCATATTATTTTCCAATGATGTGTTGCCATCGTATGATATCTGAGTAGATTTTCGTTGTCCTATCGGTGATTGATGAATTGCTATGATTGGTTTGAGTTGCATGTTTTATTATTGGTGCTGTCCTATGGTGCCCTCCATGTCGCGCAAGCGTGAGGGATTCCCGCTGTAGGGTGTTGCAATGCGTTCATGATTCGCTTATATTGGGTTGCGTGAGTGACTGAAACACAAACCCGAGTAAGGGGATTGTTGCGTATGTGATAAAAGGGGACTTGATACTTTAATGCTATGGTTGGGTTTTACCTTAATGAATCTTTAGTATTTACGGATGCTTGCTAGAGTTCCAATCATAAGTGCATATGATCCAAGTAGAGAAAGTATGTTAGCTTATGCCTCTCCCTCAAATAGAATTTTAATAGTGATTACCAGTCTAGTAACGTAGTCAATTGCTTAGGGACAATTTCACAACTCCTACCACCGCTTTTCCACACTCGCTATATTTAATTTATTGCATCTTTATCTAAACAGCCCCTACTTTTTATTTACGCATTATTTATTATCTTGCAAACCTATCCTATCACACCTACAAAGTACTTCTAGTTTCATACTTGTTCTAGGTAAAGCGAACGTCAAGCATGCGTAGAGTCGTATCAGTAGCCGATAGGACTTGAGAGAGTATTTGTTCTACCTTTAGCTCCTCGTTGGGTTAGACACTCTTACTTATCGAAAGAGGCTACAACTATCCCATATACTTGCGGGTCATCACGTAACTGGGTGGCTATAAAGGTATACTACAGGTATCTCGGAAAGTGTCTGTTGGATTGGCACGGATCGAGACTGGGATTTGTCACTCCGTACGATAGAGAGGTATCTCTGGGCCCACTCGGTAATGCATCATCATAATGAGCTCAATGTGACCAAGTGGTTGGTCACGGGATCATGCATTACGGTATGAGTAAAGTGACTTGCCGGTAACGAGATTGAACGAGGTATTGGGATACCGACGATCGAATCTCGGGCAAGTAACGTACCGATTGACAAAGGGAATTGCATGCGGGATTACTTGAATCCTTGACATCGTGGTTCATTCGATGAGATCATCATGGAACATGTGGGACCAACATGGGTATCCAGATCCCGCTGTTGGTTATTGGCCGGAGAGCTGTCTCGGTCATGTCTGCGTGATTCCCGAACCCGTAGGGTCTACACACTTAAGGTTCGATGATGCTAGGGTTATTAGGAAGACTTGTATGTGATTACCGAATGTTGTTCGGAGTCCCGGATGAGATCCCGGACGTCACGTGGAGTTCCGGAATGGTCCGGAGGTGACGATTTATATATGGGAAGTTGTCATACGGTCACCGGAAAAGTTCGGGGGCATATCGGTATTGTACCGGGCCACCGGAGGGGTTCCGAGGGTCCACCGGGAGGGGCCACCTCTCTCGGAGGGCCTCATGGGCCGTGGAGGAAAGGGAACCAGCCCTTGGAGGGCTGGGCACATCCCTCCTTTGGGCCCATGCGCCTAGGGTTGGGGGGGAAACCCTAGAGGGGGCGCCCCCCTTGCTTGGGGGGCAAGCCTCCTCCCCTTGGCCGCCCCCCCTCTGGATCTCATCTAGAGGGGGCCGGACCCCTTCCCCCTTCCCCTATAAATAGAGGGCCGAGGGGAGGGCTGCACACCACACCTAAGGCGCGGCCCCTCCCCTCCCCAACACCTCTCCTCCTCCGTTAAGAGCTTGGCGAAGCCCTGCCGGAGTACTGCCGCTCCATCACCACCACGCCGTTGTGCTGCTGTTGGAGCTCTCTTCCTCAACTTCTCCCTCCTCCTTGCTGGATCAAGGCACGGGAGACGTCTCCGCTCGGTACGTGTGTTGAACGCGGAGGTGCCGCCCGTTCGGCGCTAGGATCATCGGTGATTTGGATCACGACGAGTACGACTCCATCAACCCCGTTCTCTTGAACGCTTCCACTCGCGATCTATAAGGGTATGTAGATGCACTCCTCTCTCTCTCGTTGCTAGATGACTCCATACATTGATCTTCGTGATGCGTAGAAAATTTTAAATTTCTGCTACGATCCCCAACACAAGGGTCCGTAGACACACTCTCCCCCTCGTTGTTATGCATCTCCATGGATAGATCTTGCGTGTGTGTAGAATTTTTTTTGTTTTCCATGCAACGTTTCCCAACATGATTACTGAGAGTGTGGTCTATGGAATAGATGAGAATTTATATCCCTAGCCTCCCCTTATATAGGGATGAGATCTAGGGTTTACAAGGCTCTTAATTGGCCTCGCACTGAGGGCTTCTTGGCTTGTACACAAAGATGATATTCTTGCTCCGACCCAAGCCTTGGATTGCCTCCTGGCGCTGTGTTGCCATCGGGCCTCTTAGGCCCTGAGTCCGGCTCATTACCGGGCTTCCGGGTCGGTGGACCACCCCAGGTGTAATGCAGAGTTAGTAGCCCCGAGCGTGTCTAGAGTTGGAGTGTTCAGTTTGTAGGACTTGTTTCTTATAGTATAATTGATATCTTTGCATATAGTATGATGAGAATTTTTACAGAATTTTGGTTGTGGTCACATTTTTTGTTTGGAAGTGATATGCTGCGATGGAAGAGAACCTCAAATCTGCCATGGCAATAAGTTTACTTTTTTGCCATGCCATTTTTCATCCCCGTGGAAATTTGTATTTTTGTTCTCTATAGTAGTGTAAGTGATATGTTTTATGATGGCATTTTTTCTCATAATTTTTGGTTGTGGTCACATGGCATTTTTCTGTAAGCTATATGCTGTGGTGGAAACTCAATTTATAGGGCCATGTCAACTGAACTATATACCACCAATGTCTCCAATCTTGTTTTTTTTCATGACATGGCAAAAAAATATTAATATTTTCGTGGGTAGCTCCAGAGTTTTTGTGATGACAAACTTTTGTATGGCTAAGTTTCAAAAAAAACTTTTGTATGGCTAAGTGTATACATCTCTTCTTTCCTATGTGAAAATAGTTTTGAAACAATCACATAGAATTATTTGTATGTTTCCCTTGAATTATTCACATGGCGACTTGTTTTCCGTGGCAATTCTGGAGATAATCGGCACACCATCATATATAGTGTTTTCACTCATATTTTTTTGCCATGTGCAAATTTATTATAGGCACCATGGCATTTTTAGTAATTAGACCATGGCATTTTTAATATTGAGAGAACATGATAGCTTTTTTAGTGTAACGTGGCATTTTTATTAGTAAGAGGATAGCAATGTTTTCCAACTTAGACCATGACATTTTCAATTTCATGTAACCATGGCCACATTATTCTTTAGATCATGGCAACATTTCTCTCATGGCCCTGTTGTTTTTTATTTGTCTTTTTACATGTCAAAGTGTATATATCTTATTTTCTTGAGGGTGGGGTGGGGTGGGGCAAATAGTATGAATATTTTCTTAAAATGTTTTTCACACGGCAATCTTTGGAACATTCTTTTAGACCATGTCATTTTTTAAGAGAATTTGTTTTCCTAATCTTTTGGCATGTACAATTTTTTATACGTTGCTTGGCATTTTTAGTAATTAGGACATGGCGTTTATATTAAGTAGACCATGACAGTTTCAATCTATGTAGCATGGCATTTTTTATTCTTTAGAGCATGACATTTTTATTAATTAGACTATGGTTAAAAATAGCTACCATGTCATTTTTATTAAGTAGACGATGGCAGCTTCAATCTATCTGGCATGACATTTTATATTCATTAGAGCATGGCATTTTTTATTAATTAAACTATGATAAAAAAATAGCTACCATGGCATTTTTTATTCCTTGGAGCATGGATTATTTATTAACTAGACAATGATAAAAAAATAGCTACCATTGCATTTTTAATAGTTAGACCATGCCTTTTTTTAATTAAATAGACCATGTCAGCTTCAATCTATGTAGGATGACATTTTTTTATTCTTGGAGCATGGCATTTTTATTAATTAGACCATGGCATTTTTATTAAATAGGCCATAGCAGTTTTAATATAGATAGCATGGCATTTTTTATTCTCTTATAGCATGGCATTCTATTAATTATATCATGGCCAATTTTCTTTGTCCTATAACTTTTTTTATTTTGACATATATGGAGACTGTGGACTTGTGTTAGCTTACCATTTTCTGGCACTGTCACATGGCATTTGGTATTCGGTTCATGGCAAAAACAAAGGGAAAGTGTCCATGGAAAATGTTCCATATGGTTCATGGCAACTTTTAAGTTTTTTTGTGTTTTGTAGGGATGGCATTGATTTTTCGGAAATAGTTTTCCAATGGCAAATTGTAAATAATTATTTCATACGGCAACTTGTAGGTAATGTTTTGAAAATGCCCACATGGCAAATTCTAGATAATTTTTCCCAAATATGATGATTACAATATTTTATCCTTGTAAAAAGGTTCAAAAAATTCCAACAAGTTGCCATGTGATCATTTACAAAAATTTCAAACAATTTGCATTTGTCATGGCATTTTCTATTCTTTGTTTCCAAACATAAAAAAATATGAGGTCCATGTAGTAGTTTTAAGGTTTGTAGTGTGTGACAAAAACATGATCTTTTTGGCCCAACTGGGGGAGGAGTTCGCTCGATCACTACTTTGGGGAGAACGAATCGTTCGCCAAGACCACCTCCCCTGGCGTCCTTCAGCCAGATAATGTGGTCCCTTCCAGATTCGCTTGCCTGGTAGTTCAGGCTATATAATCGATTCTAGCATGATGGATTGGAATCCGATGTGTTTGTTTGAGATTCTGATTTTGAATGACCTAGGATCTGAGAATCAGTAGCTGCAGCCCAAACAAAAGCCATCATAAATCTTTTGGAAAAGGAACGCCTAGGAGGCGCTTAGGCGCTATGCAATGATCAAACACCTTGCCTAGAGCATAAGCAAAACTCTAGGCAGAGCAAACATGAAATTGTCCACTCAAGCAATAAATTAGACCATATTGCACAAAAATGCCAACTAAGCCATATTACAATGGTAATAACCGGTAGTTTACTCACTTATTTTATTTTATTTTTTGCGGGGGGAAGTTTACTCACTTATATGATATAAATCAATATCGATACACATATAAAACCCAAATACTTATAGCCAAAATTGTACGTTCGCCTAGGCTAGGCTTTGCCTAGGCCGCTGAAGTGCCACCTAGGCGCTAGGCGAAGGCCAACTGCCTCGCTTTCGAGTAGCGCTTTTTTCAGCCTTATAATAATTGAATTCTTCAAAATTCAATTGTTATTCGTTCATTGTGATGGTGGCCTAATAAATCTTATGATTTCAAACTATGGTTACTGAATATATTTTTTATGATTACCCACGTGCGGTGGTACCTAGTGTTACTTAGGATCAGGAACAATGGATATATTTTATCGGATTTTGTGCTCTTCTTTTGACGCTTTGCACTTCTTTTGATGCTTTACACTCCAGTTAGCGAAACAAAATTGCCTGGTCATGACATGCTACCGAAGCAAAAGCTCAATTATCGGTTCTTCTGTAAGACATCCAAGGGTTTACATTTACAATCAGATGGAGCACTTTTCACTCTCACAGCTAATATTCTGTTTTCAACTTTGTTCTGCCTTATGCATGCATATTACAAGCTGCAACTAGTAGTACGTGTGTAAGTTCGGTTAATTTTCTGGATTACAATACAATGAAGCATTCGGGAGCCTGAACTATTTTGAATCCTCTGTTTCTGCGTCGTCCTCCAGATGCTCCTTGAGGCTCTGAACCTGGGGTTGGCAATCAACATTCTCC
This sequence comes from Aegilops speltoides, assembly GCA_021437245.1. Classification (NCBI taxonomy): domain Eukaryota; kingdom Viridiplantae; phylum Streptophyta; class Magnoliopsida; order Poales; family Poaceae; genus Aegilops; species Aegilops speltoides. Next base: position 41,226,330 of record CM038143.1, on the reverse strand, counting down.
CAGATCGAATCGGTACCCGGAAATTCGTAGTCTTCGGGTCTCAGCGACAGCGGAAACTCCGGAAGATCGGGCAAGGATTGAAGGGCACTGCACCAGGAAAGGAGAGGTGTAACAACCAGAGTTAACAAAAAAAGATGCACAAATGGCTGCTCATGCGTGTCCTTGAGCCAAAGTATTTTGAAATTGTGCTAAACAAAGTAATATTTGACAAAGTGAAGAAGCTTTCAACTTTGGAATCTTTCATATTCAGATGTAGAGTTCCCTCTTGATACCGGAGGACTTAGCTTACCTTTTCTTGTCTTGCTCGAAAAGATGCCCGTAGATTTGGAATTTCTTGTACGCGACATCTGGAATTTTCTTGTGCATGTTCTTCATGATGCCCCAAGGAGGAGGCACCCTACATTCAATCAAAAAAGAATGTGCCATGTCATTAATGTGTTTCTAACTTTCTATTCGGTTCAATATTACTGACGGTTTATCATTGCAGAACTCTCAGTCAGACCTTGTGATGGGATTTGCCAGGCAGAAGCTCAGACACGCCCTCTTGCTCTCTGCAAGGAGGTCATCGGCCGCAGAGAGGCAGCAGACCGCGCTTATATGGTTGGTCGGCTCGCTCCCCTTGTCGAGCACCAGAGCATGGTAGTAATATGCTACTGCCTGAAATGTGATGAGATGCAACATTGTGTTAATGATATCACAAATGAGAAGCTTGAGGGTTTGAGTTGTTATTCGGGGAACCTTGGCGTCCATGCATTTCCAGTTGAGGAAGAGCAGAAGCTTCTTCCCATACGAGTCGCTCGTGTCGCATCCCGACAGACAGTAGTGAGCCTGTGGAATGGGGGAGATCAGGAAGCCAGTACTAAAACAAGTTCAGTATAGGGCAGATAAAAGATGCTGATGAAACTTGCTATGGGTTATGAAGTTGATTATGAATATCAGACCTTTGAAAAATAGCTGACTTGCTCGCAGGCTAGCCGCCTCTTCACCGACAACGTCGCCTTTTCACAGTCAGAAGCCAACCCAAGCTGTATTTCTACACACTGTTTTTCATCATAGGTACAGTACAGAAGCAAATTTAGTTTCACACTGTGAATAAATATATATATCCAAGGAGAATTTGAAGTGTACACTACCTGAGCCAGAGACTGGATTGAGATGGCCTCAAGCATACCTTCCTGCAGGTAACTAGGAAAGCCTTTCCTGTAATTCAAATGTGAGCTGAAGTGAGTACTTGACCAAGTTGATGATGATAACTGGTCACAGGTTTTTTGCACTTCAGGTTGCGCGCGTACTTAATTTGTGCAGGTATCTTAACAAGTACGTGATGCACGGAGTAGTCTAAGCACCCTGACGCCCTGAGCAATGAGTCCACAACATCCTTCTCTGAATCTAGTAAGAGCAAAAAAAAGGCCTATTTCATTAATTTCACTAAACTGAGCAGAGCAAAAATAAAAATAAAAACCACTGTGCAGAAAGTACTAGTACTCCATAAGTGGCGTTGTCTCTTTGAATCGAACGTAGATACATGGAACTGACCTTCAGATACCTTCTTTTCAGCTCCATTTTGACCATTCCTCGGGATGAGTTTGAGATTTGCCTCAAACAACGCAAGCATCGCCATCATGTGGACAACGGAAAGAACTTCATACCACGCGCTTGCAAGACAGCACTCCTGGATGAAAACCCCTCTCATCAGCTCTTGATCAACCAATAACAATAAGTATGGCATGAATTTTATGGACTCACACCTGGTCATCATCTATTGTCCTCCAGCTGAATTGCACAGATGCTTCAAGACGGCTCTCTGCAAAAAAGCAATAGCAATTGAGTACCACTAACTTTAATTAGCATAGTCATAAAAAATTTCACATGAGAGATAGGCTAGAGTTCAGACCTTTCGCTGTTAAACCAAGAACAACAGGCAGGTACTCCTCGAGGGCACGTTGCAGTTCAGAGACAGCCGACATATCCCCATGATCTTCAGAGAAAAATCAACAGTTCAGAAAAATAACAGGGGACATAATTCTTACTACTCACTACTCACTCATCATTAGTCAGGTAATCCAAATGACCGGTAAGTTAACCAGGAAAGACAGAGAGCGGTGATGATCAACATACAGATATCTTCAGCCAGCGCGACGACGTTGGAACGGAGCGTCGCGAGGCGATCGACGAGCTCCTTGGAAACCAGTCCCCTGAGCGGTTGGACGACATCGGTGGCCACCGGGATACGGATGGTCGGGATAAACACGGCCACCTCCTGCACGACGCTCCGGCGCTTCCTGCCCTTCCCGTTGGGGACCGAGGCGCCACACCCCATTTCTGCGCATGAGAAAGCAGGGGATCATGTCACTGCCATGGACACGTATCGTCAGAACATGAACCTAGATGCACAGCGGGAGCATGGATGTGGATCATAAACGGGGAACTAATAAGAGCTGATCGGTCAAGAAATGCTGGATCTTGACACAGCAGCAAAGGATGAACAGAAGTCAGTAAAGAAATGAGAGAAGACAGAGGTAGGTGGCCAAGTTCTGGATCTCTGAATCTAAAGCAAAAGATCAAAAAGCAGATGCAAAGCAATACAAGATGGGCAACCATCAAGAAGTCGATCCCCACCTCCCAACAGTTACAACGGGAGCAAGGTCGCAGGTGGCCTCAGATTTGCGAGCAGCGAGGAGGATGGAGTGTTTGACCCTGCGCCCCGGTACAAAGAGGCTCGCCCATGGCCGGGCCCGGCTTTATAGTCGGCGAAATCTTAACAAGCGGGAATTAATGCGGGCAGCGCGGTTACGAGGAGGAGGCGCCGTAGCCTTTGTGCAGATCGGAGAGATCTTTTACGTGGAGATCGATGCCGAGGAGGGGGAGGAGGAGGTGGGGAAGATCACATGGCGCGCGGGGAAGAAGGGAAGGGGGAGGCTGTACTGGGGAGAGGCCAGTGGGACGGCCAGCTAAACTATGCTCGCCCGTAACGTGCATGGGAACGTGCGCAGTTAACTGCTCCGAATAGAAAACTCGATCGGAGACGTCAATGGGGGAGAGAAGACGTGACCTGTTTAGTCGTGGACGGTCAGGTGCAAAGTAGTACAACGGGCGACCGGCCTCCGCGACCTTTGAGCAGGAGTGCAGGACGATCACACTCGAGATAAGAGAAAAACAATCCACCAAACTGTAAGTTGAGTGCTCGATCGTCGGGCTTGGGATCTTAATGATGGTTTGAAGATTCTTCCTCCTGGCTTTGCATCTACCCCAGGTCTCTAACATCGATTCCACAAGTGCGCCTCCTGTGAGATGATGTCGGCAATAGTTTAGTGAACCAAGCTGCGAAGTTTTTGTTACTACTAGTACTTCTGGTCACTGGTGTTTGAACTGCAGAAACGTCCTACAGTGAACAGAGGTGGTAAGGTTTTGTGGGCGTCTGGCCACTAAATTTTGTATCTCAACAGTTAAAGTTCGGGAAATCTTAATGGGTTTTTGAATTGCATGTCAAGCGTGTATATTTAGTACCGTGCTTAAAGTTGAGGAGGCAAAGTAGCACCAATATAAAATGTGAGTTGTTATACTACTCCCTGAACACTTCACGCCACACCACGCGTCGCGTTAATCGAGTTTGGGATAATGTTATGCGCTTTGCTGGAAGAACCACGAGCGTGTTTGGTTGCCGTTGTAAACAATTCCTGCATCGCAGACACTTCTCAACCCAGCCTGGTTAAGCAAAAACAGGCCCTAATACGCCATCTGCAAGTTGTTTGATTGCCTGCATCTAGTGTCGTTGCATTAGGTAATACGCAAGTGCACTTCCTTTGGTTGCCCGCATTGGCCCAAGCGGCACATGAACACGGCATTTGGTTGCATACGGCGTACATGTTGTGCTTACCTTGTACCCTACTTGGTGAGCTTACCCACAATGCTCACACCTAGCACACCAACGCCACAACACAACAATGACGATGAACTGGGCGAAGATGATGAAGTTCTTCAGCTTTAGCCCAAACTGACGATCCACCTTAGCACATTTCACTTTGACACCTCCAACCTTGCCACTGTCAACACTGCTACCTCCGTGCTTTCGCACCCAGTCAGAGTAAGCTTGTTCTGCTGCCTGCCTAGCCTTGAACCCTCTATGGTTGGTGTTGCTATACGATGCCACTTGTGCATTGGCTTCTTCCCATGAACTATAAACCCCTGGAGCCTTACCGATGAACACGGCATACCACTTGCCCTAGCGATGCACAAGAGAAAGAGTTGAAGCAGCAAATCAATGGAGCACACAAGTAGCAAGCAAAGTAGCACACAAACAACAATGGAGCAGAAGAGAAGTAAAGCATGCATGATCATACGACATAGCAAGTTCAACCTAGCACTACCTTGGCGTTAACCTATGTAGGATCGAAAGTATGTCTAGAGCGGGGCTGATTAGACTACTTGACCAAATAAAAATCTAGGCTTTTCCCAATTTTAGTTGTTGGCAGATTTAGCAACTTAGCACAAGTCAAGCAATCAACCTACACATTAAATTCTAAGAGTATAGCAGCGGAATGTAAAAACAATTGCATATGAAGGTAAAGGGAGGAGTTTGAGGAAGCAAACGCAATGTTGACACGGAGATTTTTTATCCGTGGTTCCGATAGGTGGTGCTATCGTACATCCACGTTGATGGAGACTTCAACCCACGAAGGGTAACGGTTGCGCGAGTCCACGGAGGGCTCCACCCACGAAGGGTCCACGAAGAAGCAACCTTGTCTATTCCACCATGGTCGTCGCCCACGAAGGACTTGCCTCACTCGGGTAGATCTTCATGAAGTAGGCGATCTCCTTGCCCTTAAAAACTCCTTGGTTCTTGCCACTCTCACATGGTATAAGGCTAAGCGAGACTCAGAGTCCTTCGACATCTGATGAGCGAAGCAGGATGAGTAGGATTCCGTATGCCTTGACAATCGGATCCATCATGTATGCCGTGATATGTACAAGGCCTGATGTTGCTTTTGCAATAAGCCTAACAAGAAGATACCATGCCAACCTAGGTGAGAGTCACTGGGCAGCGGTAAAGACTATTCTGAAGTACCTGAAAAGGACTAAAGAGATGTTCCTAGTTTATGGAGGTGAGGAAGAGCTCGTCGTAAGGGGTTACGCCGATGCTAGTTTCCAAACCGACAGAGATGATTGTCGATCACAGTCCGGATTTGTGTACGTCCTGAACGGAGGAGCAGTGCACTGGATGAGTCCCAAGCAGGATACGGTGGCCGATTCTACCACAGAAGCCGAATACATTGCGGCTTGTGAAGCTGCAAAGGAAGGTGTTTGGATCCAGCATTTTCTGGATGATCTTGGTATTTTCCCAGCCTCGGTGAAACCGTTGGACCTTTATTGTGATAATTCTGATGTCATCGCACAAGCCAAGGAGCCGAGGAATCACCATAAGGTCAGACACATAGACCGGAAATATCACCTGATACGAAAGATCGTAAAGAATGGTGATGTAGAGTTATGCAAGATTCACACGGATGCAAATGTTGCAGATCCGTTGACCAAGCCGCTTCCACAACCCAAGCATGAGGGGCACGTTAGAGCTATGTGCATTCGATGTCTATTTGATTGACTCTAGTGCAAGTGGAAGACTGTTGGAGATATGCCCTAGAGGCAATCATGTATGTTGATATTTCCTATGTGTTTATGAATAAAGATAGTCCTTGGACATTAACAATGATGTGTATCAGCAAGTACGTGACTTGTTTGTGGGACTATGCATTATATGATGACTGTCCTAAAAGGTCCCTAGTCGAAAGGGCTGTGTGGATGCGCAACCGACTAGACTAGCATATGACACAGTCGATGGCTTCGTCTCACTAGCCATGGAGCATTGGATGCTAACCGGATAATATGGACTTGGAAAGGTCTGGTCGGATTCGACGTAGTCGGATCCGAGTCGAGATAAGGTCCGAGTCGGACAGACCCAACTATGAGACGCAGCGATATGTCATCTGTGAGTCTCTAGTACAACATACGTTCTATGTCCTAAGACCTGAGCTGACGCATGTACTCGGGATGGTGACAGACTTGCTTTGGGCCGACCAAATGCTACTTCGTGACTGGGTAATTACAAAGGTAGGTTTTGGGCTTGTCCAGACCCATGCCGCAAGACGTGGTCGAGCAAGATGGGATTTGCCCCATCGATCAGGAGAGATATACTCTGGGCCCCTCGTGTGATCCGACCAGGATAAGCACGGCCATGCGACAAGGATTATGAGATAATCCGGATTATGGTCGGTATCACTGGAACGAGAAAGAGGTCGGGCTAGCACAAGGATGACAGTCTCGCCTTGAGCCCGAAAACATATATCATGAGGCAAAGGGAACAGAAGTGTGACACGTTGTACATGTTCGCCTAACCGGCTTCACAGTCTGCTTGGTGGTCGGCATGCCTTGCTAGAGGCCGCTACCAACCGTGCAAGTCAGAGGTGATCCGAACTACGACCAAGCCGACTTGAACCTAAGGGGTCGCGCGCTTAAGGGAAGGAACCTACGAGGTTGGTTCATAGGACACTGGTCGGATGTGATCCGAACTGCACTAGGAACGTGACCGAGTAGACTTTGGGCTTTAGGGTCCGTGCGAGGCAAGTGTTGAGCCTGCGACGGACGCCTATATAAAGTGGAGGTGCGGCACACTCATGCGATTGATCGCTTTGGCGCTGCGACTAGGGTTTGCATGTGTTGTGAATAGCCACCTCCACTCGCCGCCGACTGTGTGATCGGACCTAGCAGTCCGTCACACGGTGTTCCTCCTGCACGCGCGGATACCGTTAGAGGCAGTGCACTTGTGCCGCTCCGGTGAACTTGTACGTGGAATCGGACGACCGGCTGTTCGAGGGAGATCGGACGAGGAGGAGATGATCCACACGGACGCTCTGCCCCAACTCTTCTTCCGCTGCATGGCACTGCGCGTCTAGTGGTAATGAACTGTGATCCATCTCCCATAGCATGTTCCTATTGTTCTGCGCATTGGAAAATTTTAATTTGCAGTAGACGCACCCTACCGTAGAACCCAATAGTGGTATCAGAGCCTCTACTATAGGATTTGGATTTAGATCGTATGCATATTAGATATGTGGAGCCGGCAGATGAGATCTTTTGTCGTTGATAAGATCGGCTATGTGCACGGTTGATGTGATCAACTGCACATGGGGATCGTTGAGGCTATGTTTTCTATCAATCGGGATCGATGAGGTCGTGACACGATCTACCCCTACCGGTCGGTCATCCGCTATCAGGGTTAAAAGTGAAACGTAAATCCAAATCGGATTCGCGATGATCGATATGCGATCTGTGATTTCCGAAAACGTCGGGCGCCGCCCGCACCCGCGAGGGCGCTTCCCCTTTGAATCCTGCTCGCTAACCGGCTAGCGGGACCGCCGTGTGCGTAGCGCCGTGAATTTCGTACCCGACACACAAACCGGTAGAATGCGATTCTATGCACAACTTTGTTTTGCAGGTTTGATGTGAATAGTATGGCTCATGTGTATGTGATGCATGTGTGCAATTTATACGTGGCCTGCGTGTCATGTTTGTCAGCCGGCAGGAGCCAAAGTGTTGTCATTATATTGTATAATGACCTGCGTGTCGACTTGTGATTCTCTATGTAAAATTCATTACTAGTTGTAGTAGTTGGATAATAGAGATCAGGTTGGTGGCTTGGCGTCCCGGCGTGACAAATAAGATGGAGTTCCTAGATGGTCATCGGAGTCGGAGCCGACCTGGAAGAACGTCCATGAAGGAGCCATGCTATTTCACAATATGTGTTTATTTGTGATTGTTGCGCTTCTTTGTTTCTATGCATGTAGAATGGTAGAAAGATCCCTCATGAATATCAAGCGAATTGCCATCCCCGATGTTGCACCTTCGCACATCAAGTACGTCTAGTAGTGGGCTCATAAAATTGGGGTGCTGCTGGATGTCCTTGAACTGAAGGGTTCGTGTCGGACACGGACATGCACTGCATCAGGTTAACTTGACAAGGCTATCAAAATGGTTTTGGGCCTTGTGGCAAAGAAGGTTGGGAGCCGGGGTATGAGATACCTTCGTGACCGACAGGAGTCGTATAGAGATACGATTAGCAAGGAGTTGCTTACCGGATAGGTATGTTGGCTAGCAGTGAAGCTAAAGCTCACTAGTCGCATGCGCTAGTCGGATCCTGAATCACTGAGAATTTGCGGAGGGATGCCAACTTCAGTGGGAGTATTTCTGTTTAGGCTAGAACTTCTCTACATAAACACATTGCTTAGTGACTGCACATTTTCTGTTGTAAATCAATGGCACCACCTGCTCAACCCAACTTTGCATTGAAATCAATTCTGGAAAAGGATAAACTGAATGGAACTAACTTTACCACCTGGTATAGAAATATGAGAATTGTTCTCAAGCACGATAAAAAGGAACATGTTCTAGAGGATCCACTTCCAGAGGAACCTGCCGATAATGCTAATGCCACAACTAAGAATGCCTACCAGAAACTCGTTGATGAATCAACGGAGATCAGCTGTCTGATGTTGGCTTGTATGGAGCCCGATTTGCAACAACATTTCGAAAATGTTGAGGCTTACGATATGATCGAGAGTCTCAAGAGCATGTTTCAGACACAGGCTAGGACCGAAAGGTTCAACATCTGGCGATCCTTGATGGATTGCAAGATGAAGGAAGGTGATCCACTGAGCCCACATGTGATCAAGATGATCGGATATGTGCAAGCTTCGGATCGTTTGGGCTTCCCGCTCTTGGATGAGCTGGCTACTGATGATGTTCTAGGTTCTCTTCCGCGCAGCTATGGGACGTTCATCTCGAACTATCATATGCATGGCATGGATAAGAAGCTCACTGAATTACATGGGATGCTCAAAGTGGCAGAGCGGGATATTAAGAAAGGCACGCAGCAAGTGTTGATGGTGCAGAAATCGGCTAAGTTCAAGAAGAGTTGGTCCAAGAAAAAGGCTGGTCCAAGAAAAAGGCTAAGGCAAAGGGCACGGAGACGGTACCTCTGCCGCTGCGCCGAAGTTTGGACCGGACTCGAAGACCGTTTTCTTTCACTGCAAGGAGACCGGTCACTTGAAGAGGAACTATAGCAAGTGGCTTGCAGAGCATGGAAAGAAGGTCGGAAATGCTTCTTCATGCAAAGGTACACTTGTTGCATATGTTATAGACATTTACCTTGCTGACATACCTAGTAGCTCTTGGGTATTTGATACCGGATCGGTTGTTCATATTCGCAACTCGATGCAGGGGCTGGTAAGAACTAGGCGTGTGGCACAAGGGGAGATTGACATCAGGGTCGGCAACAAAGCAAGAGTTGCTGCGTTGGAGGTCGGCACGATGCAGCTCCAGCTTCCTTCCGGATTCATTATGGAATTGAATAATTGTTATTACATTCCTGCACTTAGTCGGAACATTATTTCTGCCTCATGTTTGATGAGTCAAGGTTATGAATTCAATTTAAAGGACAATGGTTGTTCGATATTTTTGAATGGTATGTTCACGGCTATGCACCCATTGTAGATGGGCTATTTATATTGAATCTAGAACAGGGACCAGTCTATAACGTGAATGTCAAGAGGCATAAGCCAAATGAGATAAATCCAACATACTTCTGGCATTGTCGGCTTGGACACATTAGTCTGAAACGCATGAAGAAGCTCCATGATGATGGGCTCCTAACTCCGAATTCGGGTCGTTCGAGACATGTGAATCATGCTTGCTCGGCAAGATGACTAAGTCTCCTTTCGCAAAGAGTCGCGAGAGGGCGTCCGAGCCGTTGGAGCTTATACATAGTGATGTGTGTGGTCCAATGAGCACAGCTGCCAGAGGTGGCTATCAGTACTTCGTGACTTTTACCGACGACTTGAGTAGATATGGATATATCTATTTGATGAGGCACAAGTCAAAAACTTTTGAAAAGTTCAAAGAGTTTCAGAACGAGGTTGAGAATCAGCTCGGCAAGACAATAAAGCTTCTACGATCAGATCGTGGAGGTGAGTACATGAGCCAGGAGTTTGATGATCATCTGAAAAGTCGAGGTATAGTACCTCAGCTCACACCTCCGGGTACGCCCCAGAGAAATGGCTTGTCGGAACGGAGGAATAGGACCTTGTTGGACATGGTCCGGTCTATGATGAGCAAATCGGATTTACCCTTGTCATTCTGGGGATACGCTCTAGAAAGTGCAGCTTTCACACTTAATAGGGTACCATCAAAATCCATAGACAAGACACCACATGAGATGTGGACTGGGAAGAGTCCCAGTTTGTCTTTTCTAAAGATTTGGGGTTGTGAAGCATTTGTCAAGTGACTTATGTGAGACAAGCTTATACCTAAATCGGATAAATGCATATTTGTGGGATATCCGAGGGAAACCTTGGGATATAGCTTCTACAACCGGGAAGAGAACAAAGTGTTTGTTGCTCGGAACGGGGTTTTCCTTGAGAAAGAGTTTCTCAGTCAGGAGGCCAGTGGGAGGAAAAATCGACTCGAAGAAATTCGAGGACCACTCGGGGATGGCTTGGCTGGTGATAAGATCATACCGGAGTCAGTCAGGGAACCTGTAGTGGAAGCGGCACTGGAACCACGGAGGTCGGAAAGATTGCGCAGAGTGCGTGATGCATTGTTGCTAGAAAGCGACGAGCCAGCCATGTATGCGGAAGCAATGGTGAACCCAGATTCTGAGGCATGGCTGGAGGCCATGAGATCCGAGTTAAAGTCCATGGATGAGAATCAAGTCTGGGACTTGGTTGATCCGCCACCTGGTGTAACTGCCATTGGTTGCAAATGGGTCTTTAAGAAGAAAACCGACGTGGATGGAAATGTTCAGATCCACAAAGCTCGGCTTGTCGCTAAAGGTTATGGACAAGTTCAAGGAATAGACTACGACGAGACTTACTCGCCGGTAGCGATGCTGAAATCGGTGAGGATCGTACTAGCTATAGCTGCATATTTCGGTTACGAGATATGGCAGATGGATGTCAAAATGGCTTTCCTTCACGGAAATTTAACCAAGTACGTGTATATGATACAGCTTGAGGGTTTTGTCGATCCGACTAGCACTAGTAAGGTATGCAAGCTCAAGACATCCATTTATGGGTTGAAGCAAGCATCTCGGAGTTGGAACATTCATTTTGATGAGGTCGTCATTGGTCTCGATTTCATCAAAAGCGAAGAGGACTCTTGTTTATACAAGAAGTTAAGTGGGAGTTAGATAGTGTTTTTGATCTTGTATGTGGACGACATACTACTCATCGGGAACGATGTTTCGATGCTGAACTCGGTCAAGGAGTCATTGAATGGCAAGTTTTCGATGAATGACCTTGGTGAGGCAGTGTATATTTTAGGCATTAAGATCTATAGAGATAGATCGAGGAGGCTGCTCGGCTTGAGCCAAAGCACGTACATTGATAAAGTGTTGAAGCGGTTCAACATGAGTGAGGCGAAGAAAGGGTTCTTGCCACTCTCACATGGTATAAGGCTAAGCGAGACTCAAAGTCCTTCGACATCTGATGAGCGAAGCAGGATGAGTAGGATTCTGTATGCCTCGGCAATTGGATCCATCATGTATGCCATGATATGTACAAGGCCTGATGTTGCTTTTGCAATAAGCCTAACAAGCAGATACCAGGCCAACCCAGGTGAGAGTCACTGGGCAGTGGTAAAGATTATTCTGAAGTACCTGAAAAGGACTAAAGAGATGTTCCTAGTTTATGGAGGTGAGGAAGAGCTCGTCGTAAGGGGTTATGCCGATGCTAGTTTCCAAACTGACAAAGATGATTGTCGATCACAGTCCGGATTCATGTACGTCCTGGATGGAGGAGCAGTGCACTTGATGAGTTCCAAGCAGGATACAGTGGCCGATTCTACCACAGAAGCCGAATACATTGCGGCTTGTGAAGCTGCAAAGGAAGGTGTTTGGATCCGGCATTTTCTGGATGATCTTGGTATTTTCCCAGCCTCTGTGAAACCGTTGGACCTTTATTGTGATAATTCTGGTGCCATCGCACAAGCCAAGGAGCCGAGGAATCACCACAAGGTCAGACACATAGACCGGAAATATCACCTGATACGAAAGATCATAAAGAATGGTGATGTAGAGTTATGCAAGATTCACACAGATGCAAATGTTGCAGATCCGTTGACTAAGCCACTTCCACAACCCAAGCATGAGGGGCACGTTAGAGCTATGGGCATTCGATGTCTATTTGATTGACTCTAGTGCAAGTGGGAGACTGTTGGAGATATGACCTAGAGGCAATCATGTATGATGATATTTCCTATGTGTTTATGAAAAAAGATAGTCCTTGGACACTATCAATGATGTGTATCAGCAAGTACGTGACTTGTTTGTGGGACTATGCATTGTATGATGACTGTCCTAAAAGGCCCCTAGTCGAAAGGGCTGTGTGGATGCGCAGCCGACTAGACTAGCATATGACACGGTCGATGGCTTCGTCTCACTAGCCATGGAGCATTGGATGCTAACCGGATAATATGGACTTGGAAAGGTCTGGTCGGATTCGACGTAGTCGGATTTGAGTCGAGATAAGGTCCGAGTCGGACAGGCCCAACTATGAGACGCAGCGATATGTCATCTGTGAGTCTCTAGTACAACATACGTTCTATGTCCTAAGACCAGAGCTGACACATGTACTCGGGATGGTGATAGACTTGCTTTGAGCCGACCAAACGCTACTCCGTGACTGGGTAGTTACTAAGGTAGGTTTCGGGCTTATCCAGACCCATGCCGCGAGACATGGTCGAGGAAGATGGGATTTGCCCCTCTGATCAGGAGAGATATACTCTGGGCCCCTCGTGTGATCCGACCAGGATAAGCATGGCCATGCGACAAGGATTATGAGATAATCCGGATTATAGTCAGTATCACTGGAACGAGAAAGAGGTCGGGCTAGCACAAGGATGACAGTCTCTCCTTGAGCCCGACAACATATATCGTGAGGCAAACGGAACAGAAGTGTGACACGTTGTACAGGTTCGCCTAACCAGCTTCATAGTCTGCTTGGTGGTCGGCATGCCTTGCTAGAGGCCGCTACCAACCGCGCAGGTCGGAGGTGATCCGAACTGCGACCAGGCCGACTTGAACCTAAGGGGTCGCGCGCTTAAGGGAAGGAACCTACGTGGTCGGTTCATAGGACACTAGTCGGATGTGATCCGAACTGGACTAGGAACGTGACTGAGTAGACTTTGGGCTTTAGGATCCGTGTGAGGCCCAAGTGTTGAGCCTGCGACGGACACCTATATAAAGTGGAGGTGCGGCACACTCATGCGATTGATCGCTTTGGCGCTGCGACTAGGGTTTGCATGTGTTGCGAATAGCCACCTCCACTGGCCGCCGACTGTGTGATCGGACCTAGCAGTCCGTCGCACGGTGTTCCTCCTGCACGTGCGGATACAGTTAGAGGCGATGCACTTGTGCCGCTCCGGCAAACTTGTACGTGGGATCGGACGACCGGCTGTTCGAGGGAGATCGGACGAAGAGGAGACGATCCACGCGGACGCGCTGCCCCAACTTTTATTCCGCTGCACGGCACTGTGCGTCTAGTGGTAATGAACTGTGATCCATCTCCCATAGCATGTTCCTGTTGTTCTGCGCGTAGGAAAATTTTAATTTGTAGTAGACGCACCCTACCGTAAAACCCAACACTCATCACCAAGCAAAGTGAATGATCATATAAGGATATAAGAGATAATATCATTCAACAAACATTAAGGGTAGCATATGATCAAACACATGATCGAACAACTAGACAACTATCTCACAAGCACACAATCAAGAAGTTCAACCAAAAACAAGAGAGATAAAAAGCAACACTCTCTCTCGAAGCCTATGATCTATACATTTTCTCCCCCTTTGGCAACAAGTTACCAAAAAGTTCAAAAAATGCATAGTGCTAAACGACTCTCAGGCTTGGTCTTCATGAGGTGGCCTAGAGATGACTCTAAGGATGAAAGCTTCTGTAGATGTAGCTGGAGCTGGTGGAGTGTCTGTTGGAGCTGGTGGCACTGAAGTTGTGGCTGCTGGTGCAGATGTAGTAGCTCTCGTGTCTGGAACAAGCACTGCAGCAGATCTCTGACTCCTGGGCACTCTAGTGAAAGCATCTGTAGTAGACTTGCCCTTCTTCTCCTCCACTTCCTCCTGAAGTTGCTCAACTACTGACTGGATCTCAGTTACCTTGACATCAAGATCATAGAATTTCTACTCAATGATCCTCTCCAAACTCTCTTGGTTTTGAGTCAGGCTGGCCAAGCCCTTCTCAATCCTCAAGGTGGAGGCAATCAGATATCCAAGCTGATCTTGCTTGCTCTTCAAGAATATCTGAGATGCTTCTTCAGCTGTTGGCATCTTTGCAGCTTTCTCTGCACTTGCCTTCTCTCTCTTCTCATGTGCTTGCACAGATGATGGATCTTCTTCATTCATGACAACAGTGTTGTCCTCAAAGTCTGGCTTGAGGGGTAGATGCTCCTTGTCCAACAAATGCGTGCATGTGCCCATCTTGGAGTTGATGAGCACCTGAATCTGTGGAGCATACCCACAAGATCACTTCTGATCTACAGTAGTCCTCTTGATTGTTTCCACAATCAGACTCACCACCTTGAACTTTTGAGGAACATCAAATATATGCAGCAAGTTGATGGAGTGTCCTCTGATCATTCTGTGATCTCCTGACTTTGGCAACAGAGTGTGCCTCAGAATGGTGTTGATTGTTGGCAGCCCTGACAGCAGGTGCTTCACTGAGCCAAACTTGTGAGTCTCTAGGTCTGCATCAGGAATCTCCTTGTACATGCTAGCCATTGAGTCGTGATCCTTCTTCTTCTTGGCATAGACATCCAAGTCATCTTCATGAGCTTCTGGGGCATTGATCAATCTAGCCCACTCATCAACTGTAGATTGGCACCTTGTACCCTCTGACATCCACACTATTTTTCCATCTGGATAGAAATGTGCAGTTGAATAGAATTGCATGATCAGCTCATCATTCCACTTGGTAAGCTTTTGGCCAACAAACTTGTCAACCTCACATGCCTTGAAGCTATCATATACACCTGGGAAGTGCTCTTCATTCTCTCTTATGTAGCTCCAGTCCATCCATCTCATGTCACACACTATGGGCTTCTTGTCAAGCAGGATTGTCTCATAGAAATCTTGTTGTTCCTTTGTGTGGAACTTGTATTCCACAGCAGTTCTCCTCCAGACAGCATAGGGGTCAGCCTTTCTCCACTGTCTCAGTCCTGCATCCTTCCTGATCCTCATGTCCTCTGCAACAGGATGTGCATCATTATGCTCAGGGATCTTTGGCTTTAGCTTTCTTAGAACTTGGGCTTCAGCTTCCTCTTCCGCAGCTTCAGGCACCGGGACTGAGGGAGTCCTGGATTAGGGGGTATCCGGACAGCCGGACTGTGTGCAACGTTCGGACTATTGAAGCGTGAAGATACAAGACTCAAGACTTCGGTCCGTGTCTGGATAGGACTCTCCTTTGCGTGGAAGACAAGCTTGGTGATCCGGATATTGTGTTTCCTTCCTTGTAACCGACTCCATGTAAACCCTAGCCCTCTCCGGTGTCTATATAAACCGGAGAGGTTGGTCCTTAGAAGGCCGATCACAATCACAATCATACCATGATAGGCTAGCTCTTAGGGTTTAGCCTCTACGATCTCGTGGTAGATCTACTCTTGTACTACCCATATCTTCAATATTAATCAAGCAGGAAGTAGGGTTTTACCTCCATCGAGAGGGCCGAACACAGGTAAACATCTGTGTCCCTTGCTTCCTGTTACCATCAGCCTTGACGCACAGATCGGGACCCCCTACCCGAGATCCGCCAGTTTTGACACCGACATTGGTGCTTTCATTGAGAGTTCCTCTGTGTCGTCGCTGCAGGGCTTGATGGCACCTTCAAACGTCAACAACACGGTCCAGGGGGAGACTTTCCTCCCCGGACAGACTTTCCTGTTCGACGGCTTTGCCCTGCAGGCCAATTCGCTTGGACATCTCGAGCAGATCGGCAGCTATGCCCCTGGCCATCAGATCAGGCTCGGAAGCCTGAACTACACGGCAGACATTCGCGGAGACTTGATCTTCGACGGATTCGAGCCTATGCCAGGAGCACCGGACAGTCACGACAGGCATGGCTTAGACCTGCTGTCGGACAACTCTTGGGATATCGCCCCTGCAGCAGACCTGGACTCAAATCCGGAGCAGGCTACGTTGCCCAAGGACGGAGGGATGGACCCCGCCCCGCAGGCCGTACCCTCATCGGCGGTGGAGCCGAACACGGGCCTCACTTCAGAGGAGGCCTGTGACTCCGGACCCCCGGACTCATATCCGGTTGTAGGTTCCTGTTCGCGCACTCCCGAGCCAGTCGAGCCAGGTCGGGCTCCGGTAATGGAGTTCACCACTGCGGACATCTTCCAGCACTTGCCCTTTGGCGACATGCTGAACTCATTAAAAACTCTCTCTTTGACAGAAAATTCTGAGCCGAACTATGTCCGGCTCGAGTGGGAAGAAGACGACAAAGAAATTCGTTACCCACCCACCACCCACTTCATAGCCACGGTTGATGATATAACTGACGCACTTGACTTCGACTCCGAAGGCATCGACGGTATGGACGACGATGCAGAGAAGAGTCAGAATCTATGGGGTGCCGGACTTCCGCCTCGTCATACGACATATACATGGTGGATACGCCCAATGAGGACGACGGTGGCAATCCGGAAGATAAAACCCCTGGGCAAAAGCCAAAGCGACGGCGCAGACGCCGTTCCAAGTCCAGCAACAGTAAAAATAGCAGTAAGAGCACCAGAAGGATCGATACTCCGGTCAACCCCGAAGGCAACAATGACCATACGGAACCAGCGATGGAGCAGGACGAGCCAGGTCACGCCAAACACAGTTCGGAGCAGACCCCCGAAGACAATGATCCAGAGGGACGAGTTCATCAAACTGGCCGAGGACAAGAAGACAGTCCGGACGATGATGCATTCATCATTCCGAAAGAACGCGTGGAACGAGATAACCTCCACAGAAAGCTTATGGCCACAGCGAGAAGTCTAAAGAAGCAGAAGCAACGGCTTAAAGCCGCACAGGAAACGCTCAACCGCAGATGGAACAAAGTGCTAGACACTGAAGAAAGATATGTCGACGATCGCCATACAAAGAGCTACCCAAAACGCAAGCTACTGCCAGAATTTGACGACGAGGCCGTTCCACCGAAGAGTGACACGACCAGGAGGCCAGACGTACCACTTCATAACCGCAACAAAGCAGCTACCGACACCGCGCACGATCTACGTGAACACTCGGATAAGAAAGCTGGCGCAACTAGGTCCATCTACGGATCTAAATGACACACCCCGGCGAGGGACTGTAGTCATCAAAACGATTATGCCAAACAAATACCAGTTCGGAATAAACACCGGACACAACAACAGCCGACGGCATGCCACAAAGACGTCCAGATCATGAGGGCTGCTCACCCCCGTGTTTTACCAAGAGGTATCGACCATGAATTCCCATGGGCTTTAAACTGTGAACATAGAGGCATACGATGGAACAGCGGACCTGTGGGTGCGGATCGAGGACTTTATCCTACATATACATATGGCTCGTGGGGATGACCTCCACGCCATCAAATACCTTCCCCTCAAACTAAAGGGACCAGCTAGACACTGGTTGAAAAGCCTCCCCGAAAATTCAATTGGGAGTTGGGAGGAACTCGAGGACGCTTTCAGGGCGAATTTTCAAGGGACTTAGTCTGGCCTCCGGATGCTGACGATTTAAATCACATAATCCAACAGCCCGGAGAGTCCGCCAGCAAGCTTTGGAACAGATTCCACACTAAGAAGAATCAAATTGTCGATTGTCCGGATGCCAAAGCCTTAAGGGCATTCAAACACAGCATCCGCGACGAGTGGCTCGGCAGACACCTCGGCCAAGAAAAGCCATGGACAATGGCAACCCTAACAAGCCTTATGACCCGCTTTTGCGCAGGTGAAGATAACTGGTTATCCCGTAAAGGCACCAGCGACCCCAGCACATCCGAAATAAGAGATGGCAACGGGAAGCCACGGCGTAATAAAAACAAACGCTAGAACAAGGAAGAGACCCCGGATAACACAACGGTTAATGCCGGATTCAGGGGCTCTCGACCTAATCAGCAAAATAAGCCATCTAAAGGCAGCAAAGAGGGACCGTCCGATCTGAACAGAGTCCTGGACAGACTGTGCCAAATTCATGGCACCCCAGACAAACCTGCGAACCACACGCACAGAGAGTGTTGGGTCTTCAAGCAGGCCGTCAAATTAAATGCCAAACACAAGGGAAGGGAAACACCAAGTGAAGACGAGGATGAACCTCGCCAGCCGAACACTAGGGGACAGAAAAAATTCCTGCCAGAGGTTAAAACAGTGAACATGATCCACGCGACTTGTACATCCATGAGAAGGCACGAACGTGTGCATAGAGACGCGTGCGATATAGAGCCCATCTCACCTACACCTAACTACTGGATGTCTTATCCAATCACCTTCGACCGCTCGGACGACCGAACTAGTATTCGGCGCGAAGGATCAGAGGCCTTGGTGCTCGACCCAATAATCGATGGATACCATCTCACCCACGTCCTCATGGACGGCGGCAACAGTCTCAATTTAATATATGAGGACACTGTCCGCAGGATGGGGATAGACCCATCCAGAATTAGTAAAAGCAACACCACCTTTGAAGGGGTGATACCAGGCGTTGAAGCCTACAGCAGGGGCTCCGCCATACTGGAGGTAACATTCGGCTCTCCAGGCAACTCCAGAAGCGAAGAACTACTCTTCACCATCGCACCCTTCCAAAGCAACTATCACGCATTGCTTGGAAGAACGGCCTTCGCCCGCTTCAACGCATTGCCGCACTATGGCTACCTTACACTCAAGATGCCCGGTCCACGTGGTGTCATCACCGTTAGCGGAATAACAGAGCGCTCTTCACGCGCAGAGGAACACGCGACGACCCTAGCAGCCGGACTATAAGCGACCTCCAATATAAAAAAAACATGACTGGTCGTTGAGACCACAGACACGGTTAGACGAGTCCGGTAGCCCAGATCGAACCAGGGCACCGTATATGTAATCCCATAGCGGATACCAGGGGCTATAAATACTTAATAAAACCCCACACTTGGCTTAACCTTATTGGCAGGCCAACATCTTACACTTTTACTATCCATCGCATACTTACGTTGTACTCTCCTATGAGTTTTCTTTTTCCACAGACAACGTTCACGCGATACCCTTCCAGGATACGGCACAATGGAGACAAAGACGCAGACGTGCAGTAGGGCCCCATTCAACAGGTTTCTTTTTAGATTAAGCCC
The DNA here is from genome assembly GCA_021437245.1 of Aegilops speltoides. Classification (NCBI taxonomy): domain Eukaryota; kingdom Viridiplantae; phylum Streptophyta; class Magnoliopsida; order Poales; family Poaceae; genus Aegilops; species Aegilops speltoides. The sequence goes on along the minus strand of CM038143.1, from coordinate 41,206,921 downwards.
CTGTGTAAACCTTTTCTATTGCCTCTTGTTGTTTAACCATCCCATGGGTTCCATACCCACAGAGGATACTGCCGTTTTTGGCATTTCGCCATGACAGATTAACGCATGTAACTAGAAACACAGGGTTTACAATGAATGGGCATTCTTGAGCGCATCATCTGTTATAAAGTCCGAATACCTTCGGGAATGTTCGGCGTCATGAGTTTGTCCTTATATGCATCAGCTCTGAATCATGTCTTTGGTCAAATGTTGGGTTAGCCCGGCTCCTGGGTTTGCCGCCTTATGTTCCGTTATTAACAGCTAAGGTGGCCAAAGGAGAACTACTACGATTGTGCCCTGGTTATTCCGGATGAGCACCACAGAAGAGAAAGCCGAAAACTGACTGTCATGATATAACGAGAGACTGATCAACCACTCGAAGACTCACCGGAATCTTTAGGATTCCTCCGCATTAACGAAGGACCATTTCCCGGTCATGTAGATAGGCGCCCCTATCCGGATGCACGCGAAGGTACCAGGGGCTACGTAGTAGCCCCAACTTTAGACTCCCATGGCTAAGCGAAAGTGTTACATCTATATAGTCCGGTTGCCTAGTTCGACGTGCAATCACCTCCTTAATGGACCAAGACGTTGGATCAAGTGTGATTAAGCATATTTTTCGCGAACACCCCCGCATTGTATGCGTGGGGGCTGAAGCCAACGACTGCTAACTTTGGAATTACATATTTATATATACATATATATAAACGGCCGCATAGGGGACACAATCATATTTTCAGGCAAACAGTATAAATATAGCCTCATAGTCAAAATAAACATTGTTTTTACAATGATTCAATTCATCATTCGAACAAGACATTCTTCGAGCACTGTGCCTCTATTAGGCGGGCACCTTCTGTGACCTGCGCCGAGTAGTGCTCTGCCGGATATTGGCCCCCCGCCGGATCCTGGGCCACTATAATGGTGGCCTCCATATCCGTCCAATAGGCTTTAACGCGGGCAAAAGCCATCTGCGCACCCTATATGCACGTCGACCTTCTCATGGCGTCGATCCGAGGCACGGCCCCAAGGAATTGTTGCACCAAGCCAAAGTAACTATCCGGCTTAGGCCCCTTCAGCCAAAGATGGTCTATTACAGACTGCATTGCAAGCCCGGACAGCCTGTGAAGCTCCGCCACAGCAGCCATCTTGTCACTTAACGGCAGCGGGCGAGTGGGAGCATTGAATTGCGACCAGAAAAGCTTCTCCACTTCCTTATCACCCTGATCTTTGAAGAACTCGGCAGCATCAACGTCCATCCAGGGGAGCGTACTTCGGATCACAAAACTTCGTCCGCAGCAAATAGGAGCCCCCAGCCGCAATTTTACCGGCCTGTTGAAGCTTCTCCCGTGCACCCCTGAGCTCGGTCCGTATTTCTTTGGTGGCATTAAGTGCCTTGTTCAGGTCGGCCAAATTATCCTCATGCTCCTTTTTAAGAAGCTCATACCGGTTAGCGGCATTTTTTAATTCCAAAGCCATTTAGGCTATCTTTTCCTCGCTTCGGCGATGAGCAGCCTGTTCGGCTCTCAATTCCTCGGCCGCCTTTAGGGCAGCCGCATCGCTAGCCCGGGCTTGCTCCTTGGTCTGGGCAAGTTCCGCCCTCAGGGCTTCCACAGCAGCACCACCATCTGCAGTCCAAACATATTACATTAATATCGTGCCGCCTTCATATTTTCCTATATAACGGAAGATAGAGCCCATACCTTGTGATTTGTCCAGCCGCTCGTTCACCAGCGTGATATCGGCATCGATCGATCCAATCTGCCTCGTTACTTCGGCAACTTCAACGGACTGGCCAGCGGCCGGACCCACAGGTACCTGCACATATTTACAGCACAATCATTGGTTTATGATCCCCCGTTTGCCGCCTAGGGCGGGCAACCAGAGTCTCAGGGGCTACTATCTATATGGAGCACACCTAGCACGTGCCACACGACCAACAATAGTGTATTCTTCACTACATACCTCAAAGCCTCTAAGCAGGCTTGTAAATGCTTCATTCAAACCGCTTGTAGCGGATGAAATATTCTTGAGCACCATGCTCATTAATGAACGGTGCTCCTCTGAGAGCGCGGCTCACTCCAGTAGGCCTGTCAGTACGTCCGGCCAAACATCGAACTGTGCCGGACCCTTCTCATCGCCCCCATGGGAGCCAAGCGCTCCAGGCTCAGGGCGGCTGACGTATTGGCTTCCGGCTTCGGCAGATCCGGACTCCTCCGTGACGACACCTCGGTGTCGTCCGCTTCATGAGTCGGAGAGGCAGGTGGGGTCTCGCTCTCCATCATCTCCGGAGGGAGATCCCCCGAAGACGAACCCTGTTGAGAAATGCTGCTAGCCGGATTGCAAAAGACAAATCCTGATTATTGATCTTGGAGAAACATAGACCTTCAAATTAACGATTGACTTACAGCTCGGTGGAGGGCTGGCCCGTTGGCGGGAACGACGCGGTGAGGGTGCCTGTCGGGGCAAGGCCCCCTGGGGATACCTTTTTCCCTGGTTTGGGCATCCGCCTCCAAGTCTTTGGAGGCAGCCCTCTTCTTCCCGCGCGGGGAGGAGGCCTTAGCCTCTCCTCCCCGACTATCCTTTTTAGGGGAGGTAACAATTCCCCTTTTTCGGATGCGTAGCATGTGGAGTTCGGTTTCTTCGTTCTTCCCCTTGTCTTTCCCTGAGGGCATTCTGCTGAGTACCCGGTCAAGCATCTTGGCCATGGTGGGACCAGGCGAGCCTTCGGGAAGTGGTGCCGGACACCTGATTCTCTATGCCTTGCTGAGCCATTCCTGGCCACAGATGAATTTCAGAATAAACAATTATGACAAATTCAAAACAAGGTGTCCGGTATCAAGGCTACTTACTTGGGTATCTAGGCGATTGCACACTCTACTTTCTGTCCGAAGAATAATTAGCACATCCCTTCGAGCTTCAAGCCGAAGAAGTGCTTGACAGTCCGCGGACCCTCCAGATTGAACTCCCACATCCGGAGAGGCCGGCGTTGGCAACATCCGTCGGATTAACATCACTTGCATTATACTAACGAGGTTAATGTCCCTCTCAAGAAGCTCCCGAATGTGATTCTGTAGTACTGGTACATCACCAGCGGGCCCCCAATTCCGTCCTACATCTGTCCAAGACGCCAACTGTGACGGAGGCCCCGAGCAGAACTCGGGAGCGGCTACCCACTTTGTGCCCCTGGGGGCCGTGACATAAAGCCACCTCTATTGCCATACATCGGATACTTCTAGAAAAGAACCCTCTGGAAATGGGGCATCGGCGTTCCTGCTTATTACGGCACCTCCGCACTCCACATGTTGCCCCTTGATCATCTTCGGCTTCACATTGAAGGTCTTGAGCCATAAGCCGAAGTGTGGGGTGACGTGGAGAAAAGCCTCGCAAACGATAATGAACGACGAGATATGGAGGATAGAGTCTGGAAACAGATCATGAAAATCCAACCCATAGTAGAACATGAGCCCCCTCACAAAGGGATCGAGGGTGAAGCCCAGGCCGCGGAGGAAGTGAGGGACAAACACGACACATTCATTGGGCTCCGGTGTAGGGATGACCTGCCCTAGAGCAGGAAGCCTGTGCTGGATGTCGGCGATCAGGTATCCAACCTCCCTAAGCTTCACAATGTCCTCCTTTTAATCGAGGAGGCCACCCACCGGCCTTGAGGGTCAGATCCGGACATATTGGAGGATCTGGGGGTTGGAGCTTAGGTTTCGGGTGTTAGAACTCGAGGTGCGAGAAGGCGCGAGGAAGGTGGAAAAGAGGCATAGGCCTCGACCCCTTTATAAAGGGGGTGAATATCAAGAGTCCTCGGTGTGACCGTTTGAGGCTTATCTAAAAACACACGGAGTTATACCAACGGCCGTCGTGGGGTCACGCACGCCCATATTAATGAAAAATCCCGTAATAATAGGAACACGTTCTCTGCCTCGACGGGACATGCCAATAAAACCGCCTCGTAACACGAGTGGAGGTGGGGGTGAGAAATGCCGGTTCATGTTGGACCAGGCCATGATGCAAGGGCACGACGCGCGAAGATTGCCAGCAGATCAGATTTATGCTATGTGAAGATCATCTTGCAGATCTGGACACGGTCTACGTGTCCAATAACCACTTTGGAGTATTCGGAGAAGGAACCCGCCTTGCAATGCCGAAGACAATACTGCATGCCGGACTCATCATCATTGAAGCCTGGTTCAGGGGCTACTGAGGGAGTCCTGGATTATGGGGTATCCAGACAGCCGGACCGTGTGCAGCGTCCGGACTATTGAAGCGTGAAGATACAAGACTCAAGATTTCGGCCTATGTCCGGATAGGACTCTCCTTTGCGTGGAAGACAAGCTTGGCGATCCGGATATTGTGTTTCCTTCCTTGTACGACTCCATGTAAACCCTAGCCCTCTCCGGTGTCTATATAAACCAGAGAGGTTGGTCCTTAGAAGGCCGATCACAATCACAATCATACCATCATAGGCTAGCTCTTAGGGTTTAGCCTCTACGATCTCGTGGTAGATCTACTCTTGTACTACCCATATCTTCAATATTAATCAAGCAGGAAGTAGGGTTTTACCTCCATCGAGAGGGCCTGAACCTGGGTAAACATATGTGTCCCTTGCTTCCTGTTACCATCATCCTTGACGCACAGATCGGGACCCCCTACCCGAGATCCGCCGGTTTTGACACCCACAGGGGCCTTGTTCTTCTCCTCAGCAGGTATACTTCTGGTGTTCCTCTTGGGTTTAGGCTTTTGAGCTGGAGCAGCAGCCTTGGGAGCAGCTTTGGGCTTAGATGGAGCAGCCTCTGATCTGATTGCATCTCCCATGAGCTTCTGAGCTTTGGGTGCTGGAGCAGCATCCTCTTCCTCTTCATCATCTGATTTCATCATTGTGGACTTTCCAAGAACTTTGGCTGTAGTTGTTCTTGCCCTCTTATTTTTCTTGTCTTCACCAGCTGCCTCTTCTTCAGATTCAATGGTGAACTTCATAGTTTCACCTGTGGCAACCTTCCTGGGTTTGAATGTAGGCACTCTCCTGGCAGGTGCCTTCTTGTTCATGCCTTGTTTAGTTGATGCAGCAGTGCCAAATTCTTTCTTCGCAACTTTCCTCTTGGAAATGGCCTCATCATCAGCTGCAATATAATCTTCATCCTCTGAATCAGAAGTTTTCTTCTTCCTTGTTCTAGTAGCTGCCTTGGGCAAGTTACTAGGTGGGCTCCTGCTGCCCTCATCATAGCTGCTTAAGGGACTAGTGCCCTCACTCAATTGAGCTTGTTCTTCAGACTTGTTCTGGCTATCACTTTAATCAGACATCTCCGCAAACTCACTGACAGCAGACCCTGTGAATATATATAGATGAGTTAGAGTGGATGAGCATCACAAAGTGCAGAGTTTTGCAAAACAAATGACTCAAAACTTAGTTTTAGTTCTCCATGGAAAGCATTTCGGAGCTACCGATTTGTAAACACGGTGATACCAAAGCAGCTTTTAGAACCTAAACTAGTGAACTCGGTCAGACCGAGTCACAGTTTGGTGGCACCGAGACTGCTAAGGTTTCACAGAGAATCGAACTCGGTCACACCGATTTGCAATTCTCGGTCAGACCGAAAATCGCATGTGCAATGGCCTAAGCCAAATCGGTGAGACCGATTTCAACAACTTGGTCGGTCCGAGATGAGTTCGGCGGAAACCTAACCCTAAATTTTCAAATCAAATCAAATCTACAGGATGTTTTCGCTGGACAGGAAGATTTCATACGTGGCAAGAATCATGGCAAATCAATGTGCTACGAATCAGAGTTAATGAATAGCACAAAGTATCAAGTTCATACCCAAACTCGGCGGTGAACTTGCTACGGCGGCAACGGCGGGGCAGATTGCTGTTGCGGCGGCGGAGACCAGCGGCGGGAGGTCGCTGGCGGCGAGAAGACGATCCGAAGACCCGAAGAGGCAGAGCAGGTTATGCGCGGGTGAAGGGTTTCGGAAAAATTTCCAAAATTTGACCCATCAGTATATATAACCTGACCCTTTTGGTGGGACTGAGTGGAACAACTCGGTGGTACCGAGATGCAAAACTGCGAGCAGTTACTGCAACTCGGTGTGACCGAAAGGTTCTAATCGGTTGCACTGAGATTGAAAACCTAGATCAACTTAGTGATCTCGGTGTGACCGAAAAGGATGAATCGGTCAAACCGAAATGCACAAAGAGGTTTTGGAAGCTTAAGTCTATGATGAATCGGGGACTCCGAGTGCTCCTCACACAGAGTGGTTCGAATCTGACTTGATCAAACTTTGTGATGTAGCATGAATAGAGTTTGAGACGAGAAAAGCATAGATAGCTAGAGAAGGTTCTTAGGCATTCTTGTCCATCCACTTGGCAAAAGGAAAGAAACCAAACAATCAAAACAACAAGTGGATGTCCTTTAATGAGTAAAATATGCAACCAACATGCTCACACAATAAAATGGCAAATGAAATATGTGGCAAAGCATGCACAACCAATTCTAGCATCTATCAAACAATTGGCGATGACTAGGTCATCTATATATGAGTATATTGACTTAGGAGTCAAATGAGAACATTTGATCATAGGTCATACTCATCGTTTAAGCACAAGTGGGGTTACCACTTTTACATAGCATTGTTGTGTTCACACCATTAGAGTTTCTTTAGCTCAATTCTTTAGAGTAAAGCTCCCCCTAGATGTGAGATCCCCCCTAAGAGGGATGAACTAACCTTGGGTTTTATCGATGATGACTTCATGTAGATGTTGAAGATGTGGATGCTCAATGTTGTTGATCATTTGGAGCAATCCATTGGAGTGAGTTGCACTTTCAATACCTACACGGGTTAGTCCCACAAGGAACAAACAAGGATATCCATAGACATAGAGTGATGCACACACAAGATGATGTCCATGAAAGCATTAGGTTACCTTGTCCCTTGTCTTACCAACAAGAGGGTTTGTGACTCCTTGAACTAGTGCAAGATGTGGAAGTTGATTGCACTTGTCCTTGCCAAAATGATATGTGTGAGGTATATTGGCGGAGTCACTCTCAAGAACTCTCTAGTTCTTGTTCTTTGGGATCCACAACATCTTTATGGGAATCCTTGGAGTTGTAGTCGTACTTGATGAAGTAGAACTTGATGTAGTCTTAAGAACCCACTTGACCAAGGCCTTAGGAGCTTCTTCAAATGCATCAATCTCCTCTTGAAGCTTGTCCTTGCCTTTTTGCTTGTGGTCTTGTGGTGGAAGATCATCTAGAGCTTGTGTTCCTTTGAAAGAAGTAGGATCGTACTTCTCTTGTTGAGGAACAAACTTCGTCTTGGGGTATTGATATTCTTCCCACTCAACTCCATTGGCATTGAACTTTCGTTCAAAACCAACACCTTGATTCTTTCGGTGCCTTCCTTGCTTGCGTACAATCTCCTCGAATTGCTTACTTCCGACAAGGCTCTTGTAAACACCTTTCTCTATAATTCCCTTCAATAAGCTATTTTCTTGCTCAAGTGTAACTTGGCTAAGATAATCATTAGTGGAATCAAGAGAACTACTAGAAGCAACAACATTGGATTTAGCATGATTATTGTTACTACTAGAAGAAGAATCTTTCTTGTTCTTGTTACTAGACTCGACTTGTGGGATGTAAGTAGATAAGAGTAAACGCTTGGCAATGTAAGAAGAACTTTTCTTGCGAAGATCATCATTGATTGCCTTTAAAAACTCATGCTCTTGCTCAAGGTTGAGCTTTTCAAAGTGTAACTTCTCACGAGTCTTTAAAAGTTCTCGATGATCTTCCAAGATAGTTTCATGAGCTAACTTAAGAGTGTTTAGTTCTTTAGTTAGGCGCTCAATCTTCTCCTTATCATTTCATTCATTTTATCTTGATTAACATGATTAATTGATGTTTCATCATAGTATTCATCACTAGAGTTGTCAACAAGTAAATCATCATCACCTAACAAGTCCTCTTCATCACTATTCAAATCAACATACTCGGGGTGTGATACCTTTGGGCCTTTAGCCATGAAGCATCTTCCAATTCCTTCATTTTGTGAGTCAAATATGTCGTAGGAGTTGGTTGACACAAGTGCTAGACCGGAAACACCTTCATCTTGAGTATATTCGGAGTCGGAGTGATAGCTTCTCTCGGAGTGATTGTCGGAGTCGGGGCCGGATACCCATTCACCAATATGACCTTGATGTCTTCTTTTTGTGTAGCTCTTTGATGATTTGTCCTTCCTTTCTGAATCCTTGCTTCTCTGGGATGTTCTTCATTCATAACGATCATCTCTACTCTTCCTCTCTCTTGGTGGTGATTCTTCTCTTCTACTTCTTCTTTTTGGAGAATCTTCTCTTCTTTTGTAGGGAGCCGTACACTCATTGGAATAGTGTCCGGGTCTTCCACAATTGTAGCAATTACGCTCACGACTAGAAGATCTTTTGTCATTGTAGGACCTTGACTTGGAACTCCTTTCCTTGCTTCTACTCTTGTAGAACTTGTTGAAGTTTTTCACCATTAAGCTCAATTCTTCATTGAAGGTTTGTTGCTCACTTGATGATGTGGGAGCTTCACATGAGGCTTTGTAAGCACCACTTGACTTGTTGTGGAGCTCTTCCTTATCCTTGAGTGACATCTCATGAGCAATAATTCTTCCAATGACTTCCGTTGGCTTGAGATCTTTGTAATTGGGCATCATTTGGATCAATGTGCACACGGTATCATATTTTCCATCCAAGGCTCTTAGGATCTTCTTGATGATGAATTTATCGGTCATCTCTTCACTTCCTAAGCCGGCAATCTCATTTGTGATGAGAGCAAGCCGAGAGTACATCTCAGCGACACCTTCACCATCCTTCGTTTTGAACTTGTCAAGTTGACTTTGTAGCACATCCAATTTGGATTCCTTGACGGAGTGTACCTTCGTGCATATCAATCAAAGTATCCCAAATTTCCTTTCCATTCTCAAGACGGCTGATTTTTTTGAATTCTTCGGGGCACAATTCGTTGAAGAGAATATCACAAGCTTGAGCATTGTATTGCAGCATCTTCAACTCTTCCGCGGTAGCTTCACGGTACGGTTCTCTCCCATCAAAGAATTCACCTTGCAAGCCAATACACACAATAGCCCAAACGGCGGGGTTATGTCCATGAATATGCATTTTCATCTTATGCTTCCAACTAGCAAAATTTGTACCATCAAAGTAAGGACCTCTATGGTGTTAATTTCCCTCACTAGACGCCATACTCTCCTAGGTTGTGAAACCAAGGCTATGACCACCGAAAGCTATGGAAATCAAAGCAAATGGAGATCAAAGCTCTGATACCACTTGTAGGATTGAAAGTATGTCTAGAGGGGGGGGGGGGGGTGATTAGACTACTTGACCAAATAAAAATCTAGCCTTTTCCCAATTTTAGTTCTTGGCAGATTTTAGCAACTTAGCACAAGTCAAGCAATCAACCTACACATGCAATTCTAAGATTATAGCAGCGGAATGTAAAACAATTGCATATGAAGGTAAAGGGAGGAGTTTGAGGAAGCAAACGCAATGTTGACACAGAGATTTTTTATCCGTGGTTCTGATAGGTGGTGCTATCGTACATCCACGTTGATGGAGACTTCAACCCACAAAGGGTAACGGTTGCACGAGTCCATGGAGGGCTCCACCCATGAAGGGTCCACGAAGAAGCAACCTTGTCTATCCCACCATGGCCGTCGCCCACGAAGGACTTGCCTCACTCGGGTAGATCTTCACGAAGTAGGCGATCTCCTTGCCCTTACAAACTCCTTGGTTCAACTCCACAATCTTGACGGAGGCTCACAAGTGTAGGTGGTTCTCTCTCAGAAAATGTATGTTGGAAGTGTAGGCATGTTCTGATGGCTCTCTCCACGAATGAAGAGTGGGTGGAGGGGTATATATAGCCTCCACACAAAATCTAACTGTTACACACAATTTACCAAACTGGGTGGGACCGAATCATGAAACTCGGTCAGACCGATTTAGTTCATAATGTGACCGTTAGGCATTTCGGTGGGACCGACATGTCAACTCAGTGGTACCGATATCATCAGGGTTAAGGCATAACGTAATCTCGGTGAGACCGATTACACAAACTCGGTGAGACCGATTTTGGTAATAGACAAATAGAGAGTTGGTCAGGCAAACTCGGTGGGACCGATTTGCTCATCTCGGTTGGACCGAAACGTTACGAAAGGGAAACAGAGAGTTTGCATTGCAATCTTGGTGGGACCGATCGCTCATCTCGGTTTGACCGAAATTTTACAAAGGGAAACAGAGAGATTACAATCCCATCTCGGTGAGATCGAGATCCCTATCGGTGAGACCGAAAAGACTAGGGTTTCTGGCAGTGGCTATGTCAACTGAACTCGGTGGCGCCGGATAGAAAGTTTCGGTGGGGCCGAGTTTGAATTTTGGTTTGGGACATATGTGGATGTGAGAAAGTATTTGAGGGATTTTGGAGCATATCACTAAGCACTTTGAGCAAGAAACTCATTAAGCAACACCTCACCCCCTCTTGATAGTATTGGCTTTTCCTATGGACTCAATGTGATCTTGGATCACTAAAATGAAAAAATGTAGAGTCTTGTGCTTTGAGCTTGAGCCAATCCTTTTGTCCTTAGCATTTTGAGGGGTCCACGTTTCTCATCCCTGCCATGCCAAACATTGAGCTTTCCTGAAATATTAATCTTGAAATAGCATTATCTCAATGAGCTATATGTTGTTAGGAATTACCAAAACCACCCAGGGATAGTTACACTTTCAACCTACCACCACATCCAAAAGAGGGTGTCGTCCTACCACCGCAAGTTCATCAGCGTGAGGGGTTAGTATATACCACCTCACCAAAATATACAGACCATCAAATTGTTTTTTAGCCCTAGCTACACAAAATGTACGTCATCATCGTCATCGTCGTCGTCGCCACTGCCATCACCGTCGGTGATCATGCACGCTCACAAGCAGCACTACTCTAGTAGAGGTGCTTGCCCAGCCAGCTCCTAAGCCACAACACTCTATGAGCGTTGCTACGTCTTGAGCTTGCGTTGGTTTTCTTTGAAGAGGAAAGGGTGATGCAGCAATAGTATCGTAAGTATTTCCCTCATTTTTTGAGAACCAAGGTATCAATCCAGTAGGAGGCTCCTCAAAAGTCCCACGCACCTACACAAACAAACAAAGAACTCGCAACCAACGCAATAAAGGGGTTGTCAATCCCTTCACGGCCACTTGCGAAAGTGAGATCTGATAGAGATAGTGTGATAAGATAAATATATTTTTGGTATTTTATAATATAGATGCAAATAAAAGTAGATTGAAAGCTTATATGATAAAAGATAGACCCCGGGGCCATATGTCTCACTAGTGGCTTCTCTCAAGATAGCATAAGTATTACGGTGGGTGAACAAATTACTGCCGAGCAATTGATAGAAAAGCGAATAATTATGAGATTATGTAGGCATGGTCATGTATATAGGCATCATGTCCATGACAAGTAGACCGACTCCTGCCTGCATCTACTACTATTACTCCACACATCGACCGACTCCTGCCTGCATCTAGAGTATTAAGTTCATACGTACAGAGTAACACATTAAGAAAGATGACATGATGTAGAGGGATAAACTCATGAAATATGATATAAACCCCATCTTTTTATCCTCGATGGCAACAATACAATACGTGCCTTGCAACCCTTTTCATCCTGGTAAGGACACCGCAAGATTGAACCCAAAGCTAAGCACTTCTCCCATGGCAAGAAAGATCAATCTAGTAGGACAAACCAAACTGATAATTCGAAGAGACTTGCAAAGATAACTCAATCATACATAAAAGAATTCATAGGAGATTCAAATATTTCTCATAGATGAACTTGATCATAAACCCACAATTCATCGGATCTCGACAAACACACCGCAAAAAGAGTTTACATCGAATAGATCTCCACAAGAGAGGGGGAGAACATTGTATTGAGATCCAATAAGAGAGAAGAAGCCATCTAGCTAATAACTATTGACCCGAAGGTCTGTGGTAAACTACTCACAACTCATCGGAGGGGCTATGGTGTTGATGTAGAAGCCCTCCATGGTCGATTCCCCCTCCGGTGGAGCGCCGGCGAAGGCTCCAAGATGGGATCTCGCGGATACAGAAGGTTACGGTGGTGGAAATTATGTTTCTTTGGCTCCCTGGATGTTTTCGGGGTACGTAGGTATATATAGGAGGAAAAAGTACGTCGGTGGCCGCTTGAGGGCCCAGGAGACAGGGGCGCGCCCAGGAGGGGTGGGTGCGCCCTCCTATCTCCTGGCCGCCTCGTTTGCTGCTTGACTTGCACTTCAAGTTCTCCGGATCACGTTCGTTCCAAAAATCACGCTCCCGAAGGTTTCATTCTGTTTGGACTCCGTTTGATATTCCTTTTCTTTGAAATACTGAAATAGGCAAAAAAACAGCAATACGGGTTGGGTCTCCGGTTAGTAGGTTAGTCCCAAAAATGATATAAATGTGTAAAATAAAGCCCATAAACATCCAAAAGGGGTAATATAATAGCATGGAACAATAAAAAATTATAGATACGTTGGAGACGTATCAAGCATCCCCAAGCTTAATTCCTACTCGTCCTCGAGTAGGTAAATGATAAAAACAGAATTTTTGATGTGGAATGCTACTTAGCATAATTCTCAATGTAATTTTCTTTATTGTGGCATGAATGTTCAGATCCAAATGATTCAAGATAATAGCTTATAAAACATAAAAATAATAGTGCTTCGAAGAATACTAACAAATAATCATGTCCTATCAAAATAGCATAGCCAAAGAAAGCTTATCCCTACAAAATCATATAGTTAGGCCATGCTTCATTTTCATTACACGAAATACTCCCATCATGCCCAACCCCGGTTTCAACCAAGCAATTGGTTCATACTTTTTAACGCGCTTTAGCTTTTTCAACTCTTACGCAATACATGAGTGCAAGCCATGGACATAGCACTATGGTGGTAAATGGTGGTGGTTGTGAGGACAAAAAGAGGGAGAAGATAGTCTCACATTACCTAGGCATATCAACGGGCTATGGAGATGCCCATCAATAGATATCAATGTGAGTGAGTAGGGATTGCCATGCAACGGATGCACTAGAGCTATAAATATATGAAAGCTCAACAAAAGATACTGAGTGGGTGTGCATCCAACTTGCTTGCTCACGAAGACCTAGGGCATTTTGAGGAAGCCCATCATTGGAATATACAAGCCAAGTTCTATAATGAAAAATTCCCACTTAGTATATGAAAGTGACAACATAGGAGACTCTCTATATATCATGAAGATCATGGTGCTACTTTGAAGCACAAGTGTAGAAAAAGAGATAGTAGCATTGTCCCTTTTCTCTCTTTTTATCTCATTTTATTAATTTTGTTCTTTTCTTTCTTTCTTTCTTTCTTTTCTTTTTCTTTTCTTTCTTTGGCCTTTTTTTCTTTTTGTCCTTTCTTCCTTTTTTTTCTTTTTAAAGTCCGAAGTCTCATCCCGACTTGTGGGGGAGTCATAGTCTTCATCATCCTTTCCTCACTAAGACAATGCTCTAATAATGAAGATCATCACACTTTTATTGATTTACAACTCAAGAATTACAACTCCAAGCTAGAACAAGATATGACTCTATATGAATGCCTCCGGCGGTGTACCGGGATATGCAATGAATCAAGAGCAACATGTATGAAAATTATGAAGGTGGCCTTGCCACGAATACGATGTCAACTACATGATCATGAAAGAGCAATATGACAATGATGAAGTGTGTCATAATAAACGGAACGGTGGAAAGTTGCATGGCAATATATCTCGGAATGGCTCACTACAAGACGAACCCCCCTTTAGCAACGCATCGATGTGTTGTCGTAGGCTCATATAAGCTTTGCTAACGTATTTACCAATGGATTATTATGCGTTGCCGTTGGTGGCGTTGTAAGGGTCTACAACAACGTATATACATGCATTGGTAAACGACTTGAATATGTGTTGCAAGATAGCAACGTATAAAGTTAGAGGTCACAACACTTCATATGCGTTGGTAACAACCCTGCACAAAATGATTTCAAATGGACATACACGGCGATTATAATGCCTAGAAGCAGTCCTTCATAGCATGACAAATTAATGGTATTTCGTATAGTCATATAGAGAACCACAATATAATAAACAGAAATGCTCATTTATTAAATTGATTGTTGCATTACAAAGAACACGAGCCAAAGATTACAAGATGTGGAGCTATCTAGTAGCAGCCACTTCTCGACCTTGCAATCAACATCTTAGTTATTCTATCTAAAACATACTATTTGAAGAATTGATCCGGCAAAAAACATCTAAAACATTATGTGGAACTATCTAGTAGTAGCTTCATTCTCGACCTTGCAATCAGCATCTGAGCCATGTATATCAGTTTATCTTGGCAATCTACAAACAGCAAAAAAATGAGATAAGTAACTTACATTACAAAAAAACAAATTGCTAGAACAGTAAAATTTGGAGGAGCAACATACAAAGGTGAAGGCCATGCATAATTAATCCCGCTACATCTATTGAGCGGCATGTTCTAAACAATCATCCTTTTTCCACCTTGTATATTGAATGGATGGATGATGTGATACAATATGCATTGCTTAATTATTGCAAAAAGAAAAACTAACATATACCAAGTAGCTTGATCATTATACACATTTATAGCCTATTAAAATATAAAACTATGTTATTTGCTGAGTTGAAACAAAAGAAACCATTAGGGAGAAAAATAATTGGCATTAATTTTTTAATTAAAGATGCACTGACTCTTATCCATTTTTAGATAGGTTGTATACTCGGAAACAATAGACAAGAAAGGATGATGGATGTATAAATTGTACATTTAGAAGTAGTAATAAGAAGATATACAAAAAAGAAATATTAGGGTCAAAATATTTTGTGAAACTGGATGGGAAATGTGCGCGCACATTATGTTAGTTTGTCACTACATATCATAAGTTTAAGTTGCAGTATATTATCATATGAGAAAGTCAAAAAAGGAAGAATTCAAACAGCTAGAGCAAAATATATTACATGTTCATAGGCTAAAAATCTGAAAATTTTATACTTTTATAAGAGTGCAGCTAGCTAGCTATCATTAAGTTGTCCACGGATGAAAAAGTTATGGTACCCCCATAAGTGTTCTCTTGTACAAATAAGGCTAAAAAGACTATGCAATATTGAGCTATTAATAATCTGATTTCCTTTGAACCATGGTAGAATCGTAATATAGAGCTAACAAGAATTACCTCATAGCAAAACTAGCTTGGTACGTACTAGTAGTATTCTAGGTTCAGTGCCAATGACATTGACATGGAAGTCTGGAACAAGTCAGTTTTTTGTAACCTGCATATTCATAATATGGATTGGTAACTTAGAAGACCATTAACCAATATTTAAAATGTACGTATATACTAAGATAAAAAATGCTCTAGAAAAATTGTCCCCTCTATAAGCCAATACTCTTTGTGGATTGGAGAACTAAACGTTAAGTTCTGCAGTTACAATCATGTAGTAGATCGGCTGCTAGTCTCAGAACATCATTACTAAAACAGAGGTCTCCAACCTAAATGCTTTCCTGAGTTGAACTTTCTTAATCTGGAATACAAAGAATTTGATGCACGTTGGTATTACAAATAAATTTGATAAACAAAAAGCTTTCCTCAGGGGAGATGGCTCAGTATTTAACGTTATGATTACGGTTGTAATTGGCAAGCTACTATTTCAACAGTAATTGGTGTCGTTTCAATGAAAAAATTACTCCAAAGTTGAAAATTCTGTAGTCAGTTTGTAGTATATTTCTAAATGAGGTGGGAGATGTAAGAAAGGGAACATCCGGGTGGTTTGTCATCTTGATTCTTCTAGTACTTGTATAGGTATATAATAATTGTTCCTCCTCGGTTAAACAACTATATTAGTACACAATTAATACCTGAACTACACCTAGTAGTATTTCTAACTTCTGCATCATCAGCATAGTGTAGGGAATATGGCTAAGTTCTGCTAAAAAGTATACATAAATCAACAGAAATATAAGAAACACAAATATGTAGAGAGACACATACACGACGAGGAGCAGCGCCCCTTGGCTGTCCCTGAACCGGGTAGTGCAATCGCGGGGCATCCTGGGGCCGACGAGCAATGGTAGTTGGCACTTGGCAGCACAGAGCAGGCGTTGTTCCACTCCAATGCTCTACTGCTGCTCGCACTACCCCACGAACTTGGGCACTACTGTGTCCCACAAGCACGAACCCCTCAACATACTCCGACAATCTCTTCACCACCCTGCAACTTGCATGCACCACAACCGAAATTGACAGACTATATGTGTTTGTTAAATCTCATACCTTCGTTGTTGTACCCGGTTGCCTTCACGTACTCACCGGCAGCAGAATCTGAGGAACTTACCCATAGGCCTCATGGCCTAAGAAGATCCTTGGAAACACATGTGGGATGGGGAAGACTTCCAACGAAATCAAAAGTAATTAAGGAACCGAGTTATTAGCAGGCAGTACATGTTTGTACTCCTGAATCCTCCGATGTGTGTGTACCTTCCATGCCTGAAGATGATCTCGGTGTGGCAGGGGTAGGTGTAGCGGACGTTCATGTGGATCTCGTCGGCTGTTCATCAAGGATCCACCAATCCCGCCCCTGCACTATTAACACAAGATCAAATTCCAATCAGACGAGGGGCAACCAGATGGATTGGTATGGTGAGAAGGATGATTGACGCCAAATAGATCTGACAAGGGGTGGCGCAAGAAAATATGGAAGGAGAGATGCAGAGCTAGGTGGAGATTCGGAGCCTCGGAGGGGATTGAGGGATTGTTTTAGGGTTTCTCACGGTAGAAAATTTGGGAAGATTTTGTTATGGGCGGGAGAAGACTGGAGATCAAGGGAGACTCTTTCCTCAAGACGTGGGAGAGGTCAAATAAAAAAACGTGGGAGAGGTGGGATACGTGGGGCTATTTGCAACACATCTTATTTTCGTTGCAAGCTTTCGTTGTTAAAGGGGGATTGTTGTTGTAGTGGCTATGGAAATACCATAATAGGTAGGTATGGTGGCTGTTTTGAGGAAGGTAAATAATGGGTGCAAGATACAGGCGAAAGTTGCGTGGTATAATAGAGGCTAGCAAAGTGGAAGGATGAGTGTGCGTATATCCATGGACTCACATTAGTCATAAAGAACTCATATACTTATTGCAAAAGTCTACTTGCTCTCAAGCAAAGTACTACTACGCATGCTCCTAGGGGAAGGGTTGGTAGGAGTTAACCATCGCGCGATCCCGACCTCCACTCATAAGGAAGGCAATTAAAAGAGCACCTCATGCAACAAATTTGTCACACAACTTTTACCATACGTGCATGCTATGGGACTTGCCAACTTCAACACAAGTATTTCTCAATTTCATAATTACCCACTAGCATGACCCTAACATTACTACCTTTATATCTCAAAACAATTATCAAGGATCAAAGTGATCCTAGTGTTTTATGCACTTTCTATGATAGTTTTTATTATACCCAACTTGGATGCTCACCATTCTAGGACCAAATTTGTAACCATAGCAAATACCATGCTGTTCTAAAAGACTCTCAAAATAATATAAGTGAAGCATGAGAGACTAGCAATTTCTTCAAAATTAAGCCACCGCCGTGCTCTAAAAGATATAAGTGAAGCACTAGAGCAAAAACTATCAAGCTCAAAAGATATAAGTGAAGCACATAGAGTATTCTAGCAAATTCTAATCAAGTGGGCTTCTCCCAAAAGGTGTGTACAGCAAGGATGATTGTGGTAAACTAAAAAGCAAAGACTAATATACTATACGACGCTCCAAGGAAAACACATATCATGTGGCGAATAAAAATAAAAATATAGCTCCAAGTAAAGTTACCAATGAACGAAGACGAAAGAGGGGATGCCTTCCCGGGGCATCCCCAAGCTTAGGCTTTTGGCTATTCTTGAATATCTTGGGGTGCCATGGGCATACCCAAGCTTAGGCTCTTACCACTCCTTATTCCATAGACCATCAAAGCTTTACCCAAAACTTGAAAACTTCACAACACAAAACTCAATAGGAAATCTTATAAGCTCCGTTAGTGAAAGAAAACAAAACCACCACATAAGGTACTGTAATGAACTCATTCTTTATTTATTTTGGTGTTAAACCTACTGTATTCCAACTTCTCTATGGTTTATAAACTATTTTACTAGCCATAGATGCATCAAAATAAGCAAACAACACACGAAAAACAGAATCTGTCAAAAACAGAATAGTCTGTAGAAATCTGTAACTAACGCAAACTTCTGGAACTCTAAAAATCCTACAAAAATAGGAAGTATTGGAAAATTTGTCTGTTCATCAGCATAAAAAAGAATCAACGCAAAAACACGTTTCTGTGATTTAACAAAACTAATTTCGTGCGTGCAAAGTTTCTGTTTTTCTGCAGAATCAAATCAACTATCATCATAGGTTATCCTATAGGTTCTACTTGGCACAAACATTAATTAAAAGATAAAAACATCTAAACAGAAGGTAGATGCAAAATTTATTACTAAACATGAAAAAAAAACAAAAAACACAAATAAAATTGGGTTGCCTCCCAACTAGCGCTATCGTTTAACGCCCCTAGCTAGGCATAAAAGCGAAGATAGATCTAAGTGGTGCCATCTTTGGCACTAAATTCATAAGTAGCTCGCATGATAGATTCATAAGGTAATTTGACTTTATTTCTTGGAAAGTGCTCCATGCCTTTCCTTAATGGAAATTGGAATTCCTTCATATCAATAATCGCATCAATCGTTCTAAGGGAAGGTCTACCAAGAATAATAGGGCATGAAAGATTGCAATCTATATCAAGAACGATAAAATCTACGGGCACCAAATTTCTATTTGCAACAATGGTAACATCATTGATCCTTCCCATTGGCTTTTTAATGGTGGAATCCGCAAGGTGCAAATTTAATGAGAAATCGTCAAGATCATGGAAACCTAGAATATCACATAAAGTTTTCGGAATTGTGGAAACACTAGCACCCAAATCACACAAGGCAAAACACTCATGATCTTTAATTCTAATCTTTATAGTAGGTTCCCACTCATCATTAAGTTTTCTAGGTATAGAAACTTCCAAATTAAGTTTTTCATCATAAGATTGCATCAAGGCATCAACGATATGTTTGGTAAAAGCTTTATTTTGACTATAAGCATGAGAAGAATTAACAACGGATTGCAACAAGGAAATACAACCTTCTAAAGAACAATTATCATAATCAAATTCCTTGAAATCCGAGATAGCGGGTTCAATACTATTTAAAGTCATGACCTCTCCAATCCCACTTTTACCAAATTTAGCATCAAGATCTAAAAATTCCGAATTCTTGGGACGCCTTCTAACTAAAGTTGACTCATCTCCAGTCCCATTATTATCAAGATTCATATTGCAAAACAAATATCTAATAGGAGACACATTAATACCTTTAAGATCTTCATCATTATTTTCATAAAAACTAGAAGAACACGCCTTTACAAAGCAATCTTTCTTAGCATGCAATCTAGCGGTTCTTTCCTTGCACTCATCAATGGAAATTCTCATTGCTTTGAGAGACTCATTGATATCATGCTTAGGAGGAGTAGATCTAAGTTTAAGAGAATCAACATCAAGCGAAAGTCTATCAATGTTCCTAGCCAAATCATCAACTTTGAGCAATTTTTCTTCAAGCAAGGCATTAAAATTCTTTTGAGAAATCATAAATTCTTTCACACTATTCTCAAAATCAGAGGGCATCTTATTAAAATTACCATAAGAATTATTGTAGGAATTTCCATAATTATTAGAGGAATTGCTAGGGAACGGTCTAGAATTAAAGTTTCCTCTATAAGCATTTTACCGAAACTATTCCTACCAACAAAATTCACATCCATAGATTCATTACTATTCTTAATCAAAGTAGACAAAGGCATATCATTGGGATCAAGAGGAGTATTTTTAGTAGCAAATAACTTCATAAGTTCATCCATCTTTCCACTCTAAACATTGATTTCTTCTATAGCATGCACTCATTTTACTAGAAGATCTTTCGGTGTGCCATTGAGAATAATTAGCCATAATATTATCAAGAAGTTTTGTAGCATCTCCTAACATCATTTCCATAAACGTGCCTCCCGCGGCCGAATCTAAAAGATTTCTAGAAGCAAAGTTCAAACCAGCATAAAAAATTTGTATGATCATCCATAAATTCAAACCATGAGTAGGGCAATTGCGAATCATCAATTTCATTCTTTCCCAAGATTGGGCAACATGCTTATGATCAAGTTGTTTAAAATTCATAATATCGTTCCTAAGAGTGATGATCTTAGCAGGAGGAAAATACTTAGAGATAAAAGCATCTTTGCACTTGTTCCAAGAATCAATACTATTTTTAGGCAAAGACGAAAACCAAACTTTAGCACGATCTGTAAGTGAAAACGAAAATAACTTCAATTTAACAATATCATTATCCGTATCTTTCTTCTTTTGCATATCACACAAATCAACAAACTTGTTTAGATGAGTAGCGGCATTTTCACTAGGAAGGTCGGCGAATTGATCTTTCATAACAAGATTCAGCAAAGCTGTATTGATTTCACAAGACTCAACATCATTAAGAGGAGCAATCGGAGTACTAAGGAAATCATTATTATTGGTATTGGAGAAATCACACAATTTGGTATTATCTTGCGCCATGGCAACAAGTAATCCAACACATAAGCAAACAGAAAAGGCAAGCGAAAGAGAGAGAGAGAGAGAGAGAGAGAGAGAGAGAGAGAGAGAGAGAGAGAGATTGGGAAATAGAGGGCAAATAAAACAGCAAGGGTGAAGTGGGGGAGAGGAAAACGAGAGGCAAATGGCAAATAATGTAAATGCGCGGGAGATGAGTTTGTGATGGGTACTTGGTTTGTCTTGACTTGAGCGAAGACCTCCCCGGCAACGGCGCCAGGAATCCTTCTTGCTACGTCTTGAGCTTGCGTTGGTTTTCCTTGAAGAGGAAAGGGTGATGCAGCAATAGTAGCGTAAGTATTTCCCTCAGTTTTTGAGAACCAAGGTATCAATCCAATAGGAGGCTCCTCAAAAGTCCCACACACCTACACAAACAAACAAAGAACTCGCAACGAACGCAATAAAGGGGTTGTCAATCCCTTCACGGCCACTTGCGAAAGTGAGATCTAAGAGAGATAGTGTGATAAGATAAATATATTTTTGGTATTTTATAATATAGATGCAAAAAAGTAAAGATGCAAATAAAAGTAGATTGAAAGCTTATATGATAAAAGATAGACCCGGGGCCATAGGTTTCACTAGTGGCTTCTCTCAAGATAGCATAAGTATTACGGTGGGTGAACAAATTACTGTCGAGCAATTGATAGAAAAGTGAATAATTATGAGATTATCTAGGCATGATCATGTATATAGGCATCACGTCCGTGACGACCGACTCCTGCCTGCATCTACTACTATTACTCCACACATCGACCGACTCCTGCCTGCATCTAGAGTATTAAGTTCATACGAACAGAGTAACGCATTAAGAAAGATGACATGATGTAGAGGGATAAACTCATGCAATATGATATAAACCCCATCTTTTTATCCTCGGTGGCAACAATACAATACGTGCCTTGCAACCCTTTCTGTCACTGGGTAAGGACACTGCAAGATTGAACCCAAAGCTAAGCACTTCTCCCATGGAAAGAAAGATCAATCTAGTAGGCCAAACCAAACTGATAATTCGAAGAGACTTGCAAAGATAACGCAATCATACATAAAAGAATTCAGAGGAAATTCAAATATTTCTCATAGATAAACTTGATCATAAACCCACAATTCATCGGATCTCGACAAACACACCGCAAAAAGAGTTTACATCGAATAGATCTCCACAAGAGAGGGGGAGAACATTGTATTGAGATCCAATAAGAGAGAAGAAGCCATCTAGCTAATAACTATGGACCCGAAGGTCTGTGGTAAACTACTCACAACTCATCGGAGGGGCTATGGTGTTGATGTAGAAGCCCTCCATGGTCGATTCCCCCTCCGGTGGAGCGCCGGCGAAGGCTCCAAGATGGGATCTCGCGGATACAGAAGGTTACGGTGGTGGAAATTATGTTTCTTTGGCTCCCTGGATGTTTTCGGGTACGTAGGTATATATAGGAGGAAAAAGTACGTCGGTGGCGCTTGAGGGCCCAGAGATGGGCGCGCCGGAGAGGGGGGCGCGCCTCGATCTCCCTGGCCGCCTGCTTGCTGCTTGACTTGCACTCCAAGTTCTCCGGATCACGTTCGCTCCAAAAATCACGCTCCCGAAGGTTTCATTCTGTTTGGACTCCGCTTGATATTCCTTTTCTTTGAAATCTGAAATAGGCAAAAAACAGCAATACGGGTTGGGTCTCCGGTTAGTAGGTTAGTCCCAAAAATGATATAAATGTGTAAAATAAAGCCCATAAACATCCAAAAGGGGTAATATAATAGCATGGAACAATAAAAAAATTATAGATACGTTGGGGACGTATCAAGCGTCTGCCATGGCAACGAACCCAACACCCTGGGCCTTGTTGTCAAGCAGGTGGCTGGGAGCTGCCATGAGAGCCTCGTCACTAAAGCCACCCTGGGTCATGACAGCATCATATAGGTCAGGGTGGACGTCGAGGGGCTTGCACTCCCTGATGGCTGTTGCCACCTCCTTCACTGCCTCAGTCATGCTGCAAAAGACATTGATCTCCTCCTCCATCAGGCCTCCTCTTTTCCTCTTCCTATCATGTACGGGGTCAAATGGCTTGTTGAAGGGCTTCACGAAGGGCTTGTCAGGGCCATCAAGGACCTCGACGTTCGAGGTCCTAGGGAACTCTGGCATGGGAGAACCAGGAGGCTCCCCCGAGCCCATGGCATGCTTCCTAGTTGCCAGCCCAAAGGAGAAGATGTGATGCATCTGGCTGTAGTTCTGGATGGGTGTGTTGAGGAACTCAGCGTCCCTTGGGTGGTCCTAAGAATGAAACACAACTGTTGTTAGTTGCGATTAGGAGTAGGCAATGCTGGACAGTGTGAAAAGGAAGAGGGTTGTGAGCTAACCGCGACATGGCCGGCGTAGTGCTCTGCCTCCAGAACTATGGAGCAAGTGTTCTCATCCCATGAGGCGCCGCTAAGGTCTCTTAGCTTGGAAACTTGGATCCATCGACCTCTCCACTTCCTCAGGTGGTTGTACACCTGGGTAGCAGACACCTCCTGCCCACAGAACTCGAACACCTGCTTCGCAACGGTGTTCAAGTGCACCTCCTTGAAGCCCTTGTCATTTCTAACTCCACTAGAGATGAGCTCACACATCTTGTTCAGCACAAAGCCACAAACATGGACATGACGGCTAACACTTCATGTTGTCGACCTACCATCCTTCTTTGCCTTTGCTGCTGCTACCTTGAGTGTAGCGGCAGCAGCAACACCAGCAGGAGTTGGCTCAACAAGCACTACTGGCACATAGAGGGAATCAGATGCGAACACCTCTGAATCAGGTGCCATCTCGGACATAGGCTGCGAGTCCTCGACAAACGATGGAGCAAACTGGCTGTCGGACAAGACAAGGGCCTGACTAAGATCTTGTGTCTGCCTGGTCATGTCCTACAATCGTAGCACGCATTGACAATAAGCAGGAGCATAAATGTACATGGTTCATCACTATCATAGCAAGCACATGCTTCATCACTATCATACTAAGCACATATGGTTCATCGCTATCATACTAAGCATATCGGACAATCTATGAGCATGAACATACATCTACAACAGACAACATGCTACAAATGGACCACCAATAGCTACAAAGCACGGATGTAAGCATGAATCAACACAAGCACAAGGTTCAACTTCAAACTCTACTACTAATCTAACCTACCACATGCTTGAACATCTAGCCCTACCACTAATTGCAACCGCAACATAGCAATCAACCATATCAGTTCACAGATCAGACCACAAATCAACCATGCATCTAGATCAAACCCTAGCTGCAACAAAAATCTAGCTAGAAGGAACAAAGAGAAAGGGGGATTGAACTCACAGAGGCCATGGCTGCAGCTCGAGGACGAGGGGGGACTGTCGTGGAAGATCAACGCCGGCCGGTGAAGGAGCGCTGACGCCATGGACCGCTGGCCGATGAAGATGCACCGCTTACCTGCTCGTTAGTGCCGATCCGCGTCGGCGGGGAGCTCGAAGGGAGGGGGAATGGTGGCGGGAGTTGGGGCGGTGAGGGAGGGGCTAAATAGGGGTGGACTCGGCGAGAGGTGAGCCAAAATCCTCCCGCCGATTTTTCGGCGACGTGGGCGAGCTCGCGCCATCTCCCTCCTCGCACAAGGAGAGAAGCACGTCGCCCTCCCCTGCCTCGCCCGAGCCAGGGCCGCGAGCTACTACCGATTCGGGCATTTCCCCTGGGCCTGGCTTGGACGTGCTTTAAGTTTCGTGCGATGCGGGCCGCACAGTAAAAGCAGGCAACCAAACGGGTCAAGTTCTTCCCGCACGGGCCAGGCTGGGCATATGCAGGCAACCAAACACTTCCTACATTTTCGCTCAGGAATGAGCCAGTGATACAACTTTGGTTGTACGTCTCAATACATGAGCTCACTGTAGACACATTTTATACTTCCAGAGAGTTTTTCCACGATCTATCAGTTGCATCTTTACACTATTACACATGTCGTCTCTACGTAGAAGGAAAAAAAACATAGGAGAGAGGCTACACACAACAAACACAGTTGTAGATAGAACACACACACTCTGGTCGAGTTCCATGTGTTGAGGTGCATCTCTAGCGAATGCATGCATAGTCGCCTGGGAGAGCATGTCTCTGAAACGACGTCTATTGAGAACATACAGTGGGTGAGGGTGATACGGTTTTCGAAGAGCGTCTCGGCGCGACTGCCCGCTCAAGTTTGACTACTTTCCCGATGTTCGCCCGCCTGCTTCGGCTACTTCTTCTATGGCGGGTGTTCACCTCGTCTTCACCACCATGGCCGATGATGTTGTTGCACTGGAGCTTTCGGTGAACTCGTATGTTCCGACCCTCTCTGTTGACATGTGTCATTGGTCCATATGCGTAGTGCTAGATATACCTAGTCTGTCGTATGTGATATGCCCTATTAGTAATCTTATGATGATGCTAATACGGATTAAGCTTGGGTGATCTCATTAGTGTGTTGGGTAACGTTTTGGTTGATGCATATTTACATATGCAGAATGCCATAGAACAGTGGGATGCACTTGAATCCAAGTCTGACACCATCGATGTCGTGGTGAACTATATGTTATAGAGTATTTCGATGGCTAAAGAATGGTTGAGAACCGTTCTGTGGTCGAACAAACTCATGAGCTGCAGTGGATGGCAAACGAACTCGAGCTCATTAAGGGCATGTTTGGTTCCTTTGCCCGTTTACCTCGCTAGCCAAGGCTTGCCTTACCGTTGGAGGCTAGCCAAATCAGCTCGCTTGCTAAAATGAAGGAAATCTGGAAACTGTGGGCAACAAGACAGGATTGCCCAGGAACCAAATCACTGACTTTCTTGCTTGGCTGGGCAAGGCGAGCGCCTCCCCATGAACCAAATATTCCCTAAGTGCTTGTTGCCCAACAAGTTTGTTCTTGGGAGCATTGTTGCTAAGCTACCTTCTTTTGTGGATGAACTTTGCCACTTCTCTAAAACACCAAAGACAAGAGATCTATATTTAGATTTTCATTGGATCTTTGGATGTTGAAGATAAGGCAAGGACAAAGGACACATGAGCTAAATGAGCAGAGGGACATTCTGCTACCCGATATTTAGATACATTATAACTGAGCATCTTTCCTCCGCTCTCAGACTATTAGCATTTCTAGCCGTCCGATCAGCACTTTTAAGCGTTTTTAGTCGTTCGATTAAGGGTGAACCCCACGTACACTCGGTTCGCTCGCTACGAACAAGCGCTACCGTGACGGGCCGCTGCTCCGGCGACAATTTTGGGCGTCCGCTGTTAAATTGGGCCTAATGGGCCTGAGTTGTCTTTGTACGTGCATCCAAAAAGATGGACTGTCCACGGTCCACGCAACCCTCGTTCTGTTTGCAAGGTCGCAACCCTAGCGTGGCGGCGGACGATGGGACGATGCACTACTCCCGTGGCGACGACGCTGGGCTCCGATGACACAAGGACCTCCTTCTTGTCCGACCTCTCATGCCAAGACTATGGCACTCTCGCCATTGGTGACGCTGACCAAACATCGAGCGACCTCCGAGCGAGATAGAGCTGGATCGGTCGGACTATTATTGCAAAGGTCAATGAACCGATTCGAGACAGAGAACAGAGGTAATTGTTCAATCCAGCAAACACGGGCGAAGTGGGGCCGGTCGGGTGATGTGCTCAGCGAGGCGAGGCGATGGGAAACTGCCTAATCATGCGGGTAAAGTGCAGTTGATGCAGCAGGGAGCGATGGAAAGCATCAAATACCGCTGTTGAGTAGAAATTTATTTCGATATGCGCCAGCGTGGAAACTGAAGCATCAGTTCTCGGTACCCATTCATGGCAGCTAATGTGCACCTCCCGCCGTCTCTTGATATATGTTGCATCTAATTGGCTTTCGATTATACGGGTGTGCGCATCCCTCCCAACCTCTCCCATCCCCTCCCCCTGCCTATCTACCCATCAACCTTTGAAGATATGTCCACCGGTAGTGGCGAAGACAACGTGCCGGCGTAAACAACATCACCGATGTTACTCTTGTGGCAGACCTGCTCTACCTCGCCAGGGCGATGTGCACCATCCAAGTCAGCCGCTGCACAATTCTGCTCACCACCACGGAGAGAATCTGGGCTTGCCCCAACCCTACGATTGCTTGATATATAGGTAAGAGTCAGGCTTGTTTGACTGATAAACAGAGCTGATGCTGATTTGTTTATCATCTGTAATTTTGCTGATATACGGATCATCATTTCCTACTTGCTGCGATTGTGAACCTGCAAGCTACACATTTTCATATTCCCGGAAATTTGGTCTGGTTCGTGTGATGTATGTCATTGGAGTATTGGTGCATGTTGTTTCATGTTATTTTCATGGACGGTTATGCTTGTGAGGAGTACACAACTTTGCTTGGCTTGTATCTTCTCTCAACGAAGTATATACTGTTAGTGAGGTTTGTTGCCCCTCTATGGTTTAGATAAAAAAGAGCCTCCTTCTTTACCACTTTAGGGGATGGGGGTGAAGGGGGGTTTACATACAACCGGGGCAAAGTGGTTTATGATTGAATCTTAGAGGCATTCTTATCATTTGGTAGATCCAAGTCCATGGCCTATTTCGGGTTCACTCGGGGCTTTGGCTAATTTCCTATTGTTTATCACATGCATTATCCTTTTCAGTTTGTCCATGTCTTGTTGCAGGTTGCTGATTATACAGACTCAATCACTGATCCTCCAGGTTAAACATATTGGTGGTCTGTGCGATGTAGTACACACAATGGCCGTCTTTGTGTACTACATACATCAAACAATCTGATTCTGTTCAGATGTTGATCCACAGATCAATCACTTTGGATTATTTTGATAAGTAATTTATTTTTTGAATTATTCATGTTTGCGGGCTCTGCAGCATAGAGCTTATGTTATTCCCTGCGAGGTTACATTCATTATTTGTGAAAAAGAAAAGATGAACCGAGAGGTGCAGTCCGTTACTGGGAACATGTCTACATACCAAGTCAAAATGATTCATATGCAGTCTAGCTGTAGGTTACATTGTGATCAGAACTTTCTCTTAGTGCATTTGTATATAAATTGAACCATATATGAGTAGATATATTCTAAAAAAACACTGAATCTGTGGTATAGCTCCAGCTTTTATCTGCTCACATTCAGACGATGATGATTATAAGGCCTCTATTTTTATCATGTATCTTCTCTCAAATGTAATGTTCTCCATTAAATATTCATTTATCAATTACCAACAACATATGCATTTATTTCGCATGTATGGAAATTTCTACGTCTGTCCTTGTAGTTGTGGAATTCTTATCATTCTATCTCAAAAATAGATGGGCGCAGCAACGCGCGCCATTAATGGTCTAGTAGTGCATAAAAATTACACAAGTTCAAAGAAAGAATGAAGTCTCCAAGAATACTAACTTCAAGAAGAAGAAGGCCCAAAAGGAACAAAATAAGTGTTGGGGAACGTAGTAATTTCAAAAAAATCCTACGCACATGCAAGATCATGGTGATGCATAGCAACGAGCGGGGAGAGTGAGTCCACGTACCCTCGTAGACCGAAAGCGGAAGCGTTAGCACAACGCGGTTGATGTAGTTGTATGTCTTCACGATCCGACCGATCCAAGTACCGAACGTATTGCACCTCCGAGTTCAGCACACGTTCAGCTCTATGACGTCCCGTGAACTCTGATCCGGCAGAGCTTCACGGGAGAGTTTCGTCAGCACGACAGTGTGATGACGGTGATGATGTTGCTACCGATGCAGGGCTTCGCCTAAGCACCGCTACGATATGACCGAGGTGGAATATGATGGAGGGGGCACCGCACATGGCTGGGAAAGATCAACAGATCAACTTGTGTGTCTATGGGGTTCCCCTTGCCTCAGTATATAAAGGAGGAGAGGAGGGGAGGGGCCGGCCCTCTCTACGGCGCGCCGTGGGGAGTCCTACTCCCACCGGGAGTAGGATTCCCCCCTTCCATGTATAGTAGCAGTAGGAGTCAAGGAAAGGGAAGAGAGAAGAGAAGGAAGGAGGGGGCGCCGCCCCTCCCCTAGTCCAATTCGGACTAGGCCTTGGGGGGTGCGCAGCTTCCCCTCTCTCTTTCCCCTAAAGCCCAATAAGGCACATATACTCCCCGGCGAATTCCCGTAACTCTCCGGTACTCCGGTAAATACCCGAATCACTCGGAACCTTTCCGATGTCCGAATATAGTCGTCAATATATCGATCTTTACGTCTCGACCATTTCGAGACTCCTCGTCATGTCCCCGAACTCATCCGGGACTCCGAACTACCTTCGGTACATCAAAACACATAACTCATAATATAAATCATCACTGAACTTTAAGCGTGCGGACCCTACATGTTGGGGACATGACTATTTGTGTAAGCCGCCCAGGAGGGGCCGGTTACACAAAGAAGACTCATCAGATGAAGCCCAAGACCAAGCGTGAAGATGGCGATTCAATAAAGGGCTTAAGGCCCACGGGCGGCTTAAGGCCCGTTGTAGTAAACCGCCATGATGGCATGACTTGTAACATAAGGTAGATTTAACTAGTCACCGAGCCGGACACTGTTATAAGCCGGCCGGGACTCTGTAAGCCACAGAAGCGTCAACCCGTGTATATAAGGGGACGACCTGTTGGCAGCTTAGGGCAAGAAACAACTCATCGAGAGCCGGGCATAGCGTATCTCGCTCCCTGGTCATCGAAACATCAATACCAACCCAACTAGACGTAGGCCTTACCTTCACCGTAAGGGGCCGAACTAGTATAAACCCTCTCGTGTCCTTTGTCCCGATTTAACCCCTTCAAGCTTCCTAGTTGCGATGGCTCCACAACTAAGTCCTTTCACGAGGACATCTGACGTGACTATTCCATGACAGTTGGCGCCCACCGTGGGGCCAGCACACGGTGGATTTGAGTTCTTGAAGGGCAACTTCGAAGGGCTCAAGGGATACGTAGTGGGCCGGATGACCAAGAGTCGTCGCGGCAAGATCTACATCGAAGACGAAGGCTGGGGTCCCGACGCCGGCTCAATTGAGTACGGATATCGGGTCCCCTTCGGCGGAATCCACGTCTTCATCGGCCGGATCGGTGAGCCGGGCCCTGAGCCGGACAACTGCATCGACCTCGTCGAGACGGCTCAGCGTGCGAGGAAGACCCGGACTCAACCGGTCATGAAGCGTGCCTTCGTGGGCTGCATCCACGGAGAGGAATTTTCTGAAGGACCTGAAGATAGGGGTGAGACGACCTTCCTCTCGGACGGTGATTCATCCGCCGGTTCAACAGATTCGTTGTACCAAGTGCAAGACGGCGTGCTCGGGGGCTGTTCCGATGGCATCAGTATTCCGAACCCCTTTGAGCCGCCAAGATGGGCCGGAATCTTCATGGCTGGGACTCAGCCCGACTCAAATTCTACAGCTGCTGCAGCTGTAACGTCCGGGTTAGGAGCAGCTGGGGCAGGCGGCCCCGTGCGCCCACCGGCTCAGGTGCTGATAGACCTCATGGACAAGCTTACGGCCCTGTTAACCGCCACAATTATTCCTGCAGATAAAGATGAGCATGACGCAACAGTAGCACAGGTGCGTGAGGAGATGGCTCAGGCCAAGGAGGCCTTGGCAGCTGAGGATACTAGACTAGCTGTAGAGCGGGCGGCTCTCGACGCCCGGGCACAACGCTTGCTGTCAGAAGCTTACCAGCTCACGATGAGCCTGAACGCGTCCAATGAGGTAATGAGGAGGAGGCATCAGAAAACTCAATCTCGCTTGCCTCCTAATCACGACCCTCGGGTTCTTTTTGCGACACCCGGAGCCGGTCCAAGTAACCCGCCAGAGACCAATCAGCTTATGACAGCCGGAACAGGAGGGCCGGCTCAGCCCCGGGAGACGGTGCCACCTCACGTGAGCATGCCACCGCCGCGTTATGTGCCAATCCCCCCGGGTCACTTTTCCAACCCCATGGAGAATTTAATTGCAGCTTCAACACGTTTGGCGGCTCTTCCCATGGACGGTGATGACCCGGCGACAGTGGAGACCCGGAGAGTCAGAGAACTTCTTCAGACGGCCTTAGCTCAGCATGAGACCTATTCTTACAACCGGGACAGAATTCACTCGACTCCCCCGCCTTGGTTAGCGCCGCCTCGCCAGAACCGGAGCCCGAGTTATAGCAGGCACATGGAGTCTGAAGCTTTATCAAGCAACGCCCAACGCCATAACCAGCCCGGTGGCTATCACCTGGTGCAAGACTGAATACGGTAGGAGAACGAACGAGCGGCTCAGGCAGTGGCTTAACAGGACATCCCGGAGTATCCGACGACTTCTGTTGAGGCGGGGGTAGCCACTGAACCGGCGGTGTTCCTTGCCTGGTACTAGCTCTACGCAATGTACGTCTGCCCAAGGACTTCAAGGGACCTCGAAAGATACCAAATTACACGGCCGACTTATAGTCTGGGGCGTGGATCGAGAGTTATGAGATGGCCATGGAGCTGCTAGAGGTTAGTGACGCGGCGATGGCTAAATATTTCACCATGATGTTAGATGAAACAGCCCGGTCTTGGCTGAAGGGTTTGCCACCCAATTCCATTGGCTCATGGGAAGAGTTAAAGGCCCGGTTCATCCAGAACTTTAAGGACACCTGTAAGCAATCTATGTCAATTGTGGACTTAACCAATTGTAAGCAGGGGGAGGGCGAATCCACCACTCATTGGGTGCGCCGGGTCAAGGAGATAATTCATTCATCCGACAATATGGATGCCGGCTCTGCAATCCTTATGTTGGGGAAGAATTGTAGCTTTGAGCCGCAGAGGCAGAAGCTGGGGCGCCTTAAGCGTGATTACAAGGATATGGGCACGCTGATGGCGGCTTTAGTCAAATATGCCGATTCTGATAGTACCAAGGATCCCGTGTCTGACGATGAGAAGACAGGGAAGGGAAGAAGGAACGGCAATGGAAAGGGTCAACAGCATAACCCGGGGAATCAAAATGGCAATAAGCGTAAGGCGGACGGTAACCCGGAGTTCGTGGCTAATGCCAACGCACAGGGTAACAATCCGAGACGTAAGGACAAACCGCCTCGATCCGGCGGGTCAGGCCCATCTCTTGAACAGCTACTCAATGAGCCCTGCCCGAGACACGACACCAGGGAGCGGCCTGCTATGCACCTGTGGAAGGATTGCGCGATCATGAAGGCGTTTCAGAATTCCAACACCTATGATGGCCATAAATGGGTCTGGTGGTGGTTCAGGAGCTGGCGGTTTCCATGGCCCAGGTGGCAGCTCAGGGTCCGGCTTTCAGGGATGTCAAGGAGGAGGCTATAACCAACAACAGTCTGGTCAAGGAGAGCAGCAGCAGCAGTCCGGTTATCAGAGCAACCCGAAGCAATTGAATAGTGGGCAGTATCACGTATTTACCACTAGCTTATGCAAACGTGACCAGAAGGTTCATAAGAGGGACGTCAATTCTGTTGAGCCGGCAATCCCGCGTTATTTGAGGTGGTCAGAGCAGCCCATCATATGGAGCAGGGAAGATCATCCTCCGCGGGTAGATAACCCGGGTCAGTTGGCCTTGGTGGTGGCACCTCAGGTTGGTGGGTATAAGTTCACTAAGGTGCTCATGGACGGGGGTAGTAGCATCAATATTCTCTACTATGAGACCTTCCGACGCATGGGATTAACTGATAAAAATCTGAGAACATCCAACACTATTTTCCATGGAGTTGTCCCTGGTAAGTCGGCTTACCCAATTGGCAGGATTGAGCTGGAGGTGGCCTTTGGAGATGAATATGACTCCAGAGCTGAGAAGTTGACGTTTGAGGTGGTCAAAATCAGGAGCCCATACCACGCTCTGTTCGGGCGGACGGCTTATGCTAAGTTTATGGCCCGGCCATGTTATGTTTATTTGCAGCTCAAGATGGCGGGTCACAAGGGCACCATCACTGTACATGGTAGTCGGAAGGTAGAACTGGAGTGTGAAGAAGGCGACGCGGCTTATGCTGAGTCGGCCTGCGCAGCAGAAGAGCTCAAATTTTATCAAGATAATGTTGACCCGGCGGATATGACATCCCTGAAGAAGCTAACTACAGAGCACGACCCGGCGTTAAAGTTTAAATCGACGGCTGAGACAAAGCTCGTCGACTTTACCCCGGGTGATCCCTCCAAGTAGTTCAGCATCAGCAGCAATTTGGATCCCAAATAGGAAGGCGCGCTCATCGAGTTCATCCGTGAGAACCAGGACATCTTTGCATGGAAACCTTATGACATGCTGGGTGTACCGAGGGAACTCGCTGAGCACACTCTCAATATTGATCCAAAGTATAAGCCGGTCAGGCAGTTTCTTCGACGTTTTAACAAAGAGAGACGGAAAGCTATTGGAGAGGAAGTCGCCCGGCTCTTGGCGGCCGGGTTTATCATTGAAGTTTTTCACCCAGAGTGGTCGGCTAACTCGGTGCTTGTCCTCAAAAAGAACGGCACCTGGCGGATGTGTGTGGATTACACGGACTTAAACAAGGCTTGTCCGGCTGATCCCTTTGCTCTTCCCCATATTGATCAAATCACTGATGCTACGGCGGGTTGTGAATGTTTGAGTTTTTTGGATGCTTACTCTGGTTATCATCAGATCAAGATGGCAGTTAAGGACCAGGAGAAGACGGCTTTCATCACTCCGTTTGGAGCCTTCTACTATGTATCTATGCCGTTTGGGCTCAAAAGTGCTCAGGCGACTTATCAGCGGTGTGTGCAGAACTGTTTGCACGATCAAATTGGGTATAATGTTCATGCTTACGTGGATGACATTGTGGTGAAGTCCAGAGAAAAGGAGACCTTGATATCTGACTTGAAGGAGACCTTTGATAATCTTCGGGTTTACAAGATGATGCTTAACCCGGCCAAGTGTGTGTTTGGCGTTCCTGCGGGCAAGCTCTTCGGCTTTCTGGTGTCCAACAGACGCATCGAAGCTAACCCGGAGAAGATTAAGGCGATTACCTCTCTGGCTAAACCGGCGTGCATCAATGATGTTCAGCGACTGGCGGGTCGTGTTGCCGCCTTAAGTCGGTTCATAAGTCGGCTAGGTGAGAAGGCCCTCCCATTGTACCAGATGATGAAGAAAACTGACACTTTTGTCTGGAGCGAGGCCGCTGATGCTGCTTCTGAGGACTTGAAGAGACAATTGTCTGAACCGCCGGTTCTTGCGGCTCCAATTGATAAAGAGCCTTTGTTGTTATATGTGGCTGCCAATTTACGAGCCATCAGGGTTGCCATCGTGGTGGAGCGTAAGGAGGCTAGCAAGGAGCACCCGGTTCAACGGCCAGTTTACTACATCAGTGAGGTGCTCATTGAATCCAAGCAAAGGTACCCACATTGGCAGAAGCTTGTTTACGGGGTGTTCATGGCCAATCGGAAGTTGAAGCAGTACTTTCAAAGCCACCCTATAATTGTGGTAAGTTCTGCCCCTTTGGGAGACATCATTCAGAACAGGGAGGCCACAGGACGAGTCGCCAAGTGGAGCATTGAGCTTGGGCCTCACAATTTGAAGTACATGCCACGTACTGCTATTAAGTGTCGGGCTTTGGTGAACTTTATCAATGATTGGACAGAGTTACAGGCCCCTGAGGAGAAGCCAGATAACACATATTGGACGATTCACTTTGATGGGTCCAGGCAGCGAGAAGGCTCGGGGGCTGGAGTGGTGTTAACTTCCCCTTGAGGTGAAAAATTTTGTTATGTACTCTGGCTTATGTTTCCATGTACTAACAATGCAGCTGAATATGAGGTCTTACTCCATGGTCTCCGGATGGCTAAGGAGATGAACCTAAGCCGGGTGCGATGCTTGGGCGACTCAGATCTTGTGTCTCAACAAGTGTCAGGCAAGTGGGATTCCAAGGACCCCTTATGGCAGCTTATCATCGTGAGGTAGATGCTATGGCTGGTCACTTCACGGGTTATCAAGTGGAGCACATCGATCGAAGGAAGAATGAGGCGGCTGATGCTTTAAGTCGGTTGGGATCCCAACGTAAGCCGGTGCCGCCCAATACCTTTCTCGATGTGTTACATAACCCTTCTGTCAAGGTGCCTACCGAGGAAGAGCTAGCAGTGCCAGACCCAGAGGCACAGCTGGTGGCGGCTCTTCACGTTATCCCGGATTGGACAGTGCCCTACTTGGCTTATATGACCCGGGGCGAGTTGCCGGAGGATGAGATCTTGGCGAGACAAATTATCAGGCGCTCCAAATCCATGACGATTGTTAACGGCGAGTTACATCACCTAAGCGTCACGGGGGCGTTTCAACGCTGTGTGTCACCTACAAAAGGCCAAGAAATACTTCGTGAGATCCATGAAGGGGATTGTGGCCATCATGCCGGATCAAAATCTCTCATAGCCAAGGCTTTTCGTCATGGTTTCTATTGGCTGACGGCTCATGCTGATGCGGAGGATCTGGTCAGTAAATGTGATGGTTGTCAAAAGTTCTCACGACGAGCTCATGTGCCGGCTCAAGAATTGAGGATGATCCCAATCACTTGGCCGTTTGCAGCCTGGGGTCTTGACATGGTTGGACCTTTCAAAAGGTCTAAAGATAAAAAGACACATCTACTGGTGGCAGTGGACAAGTTTACCAAGTGGGTTGAGGCAGAGCCGGTCAGTAAGTTTGATGCAGCCACGACGGTTCAGTTCATGAAAAAGGTGATCTTTCATTTTGGTTCATCATAACAGATAATGGCACTAATCTCTCTAAGGGTGCCATGGAAGAGTTCTGTCAAAGAGAACATATCCGGCTTGATGTTTCGGCCGTTGCTCATCCTCAATCCAATGTTCAAGCAGAAAGAGCTAATCAAGAGATCCTGAAGGGTATCAAACCTCGGCTCTTAGTCCCCTTACAGCGGACTCCGGGTTGTTGGGTGGAGGAGTTACCTTCCGTGTTATGGAGCATCAACACTACGCCTAACAGATCTACAGGCTACACGCCTTTCTTTATGGTGTATGGTGCAGAGGCGGTCTTGCCAAGTGACATCCGACACGATTCACCCCGCGTGGCGGCTTACGTTGAGGCGGATAACGAAAAGGCTCGTCAGGATGCACTTGACTTGTTGGATGAGGAGCGAGACTTGGCAATAGCCCGCTCGGCGATTTACCAGCAAGACCTGCGCCGCTATCACAGCCGCCGGGTTAAGAGTAGAACCTTTCAGGAAGGCGACTTGGTGCTCCGGCTCATCCAGGATTAGTCTAACATGCACAAGCTATCCCCGCCTTGGGAAGGGCCCATTGTGGTCAGCAAGAATCTGCACAACGGGTCATATTATCTCATCGATATTCGAGAGCACAAGGACTCGCTTAAATCGGAGGAGGAGACCCGCCGGCAGTGGAATATAGCTCATCTCCGGCCTTACTATACTTAAGTCACCAGTTTTTAAGATGTATATACTTTTGACGATGTACATATTATATAAAGCAATAAAGCAGGACCTCTGTCCTTTTTTCCCATAAAGAATTTTTTATGTCTTCTTTATCAGGTGATGGACACTACCAACAGGGGATGGATCATATCTGAATCTGGCTTTCCCTTTCGTCCGGCTCATGATCATATCTGAATCTAGCCATGGTCACTTGGGGGCTTCCTGTTCAAACATAGGTCGTATTCGAACCAAAGAGAACATAGCTGTCGATACCCACTTGATCGGCATACTGCCAAACCCACTTGGGGGCTTCTTGATCATATTTGAATCACAGCTTAACCTCTTTGGGTCTGACATGGATCGTATTCGAATCAGCGTCATTAAACAACTCATATGTTCACTTGGGGGCTTCCTGTTCAAACATAGGTCGTATTCGAACCAAAGAGAACATAGCTATCGATACCCACTTGATCGGCGTCGCCAAAGCCACTTGGGCTATATGATCATATCTGAATCTTAGCTTAACCCCTTTGGAACGGTTCTCTGATTGTATTCGAATCAGGAGCCTGTGAACATTGCTTATAAGTATGATTACTTTAACTATCATTGAAACCTTCTTGAGGAGATGGTTCTTGATCCTTCCGGTTTCATATTGATTACCTCAGGTTCTAAAAGTGTCGGGTAAAGCCTTATATGACCCGGGGAGACTATTAAAAGGGTCACAGGTATGCTATTGTGATTATATTTTAACTAATCATGAACCGGCTTATACATGTTGTCTTTTGATCATGTTCCGGGTTATCAATACTCTGTAAACCCCTGGCGCAGTGAACCACCCA
This sequence comes from Aegilops speltoides, assembly GCA_021437245.1. NCBI lineage: Eukaryota > Viridiplantae > Streptophyta > Magnoliopsida > Poales > Poaceae > Aegilops > Aegilops speltoides. The sequence goes on along the minus strand of CM038143.1, from coordinate 41,169,857 downwards.
GGAAACTTTGCCTGCTTTTATGTGCAGGATAAAGCAAAGCAAGTTAAACATCAAGGAAATACATGGTTAACATAAGCCAGAGGAATATAGTGATGGCGGCTTACAAAAGCAATCAGTACCATAAAGCATGACAAGCGTTAAGAAGTTTTCTCTATCCTATTACAAGACTCCCCGAGTCTAAACAAGTGAAGCATTGTTTTTGCAAACGTTATAACACGCCTGGCGGCTCATTCCTCCGGCTAGCTTGACGACTCCGGGTTATCCTTCCCCGCCTCTCCTTCGGTTGTTTTGTCCTGGAAGGTGGACGAGGCCCAGTCAATGCTGCTTAAGGCTTCATATTCAGCCTCATCATCTATTAAACTGGTCGGGTCCACTTCAGGGGCAAAGGTATGCCTACGCGTTGGAGGGATCAGGCTTACTTGGTCATATGGGGCGTTTGGGATTCTCTGGTTCTCGCTATCATAGCCCGGTGAATACTTAGTAAGATCAGTATCATTCCCAATAAGAGTCGCCAGGGGACGTACGACTTTAACACAGGCAGTGAAGTCTTGGTCGTCAAAGGCAGTGCCGTCCTCCTTAAGGCTTGGATATCCAAGAGAGAGATCAGCAAGATCAAGTTCCGGCACCCATGCTCTTGCCTGACTTAATGCGGCCACGGCTCCGGCTCTCTCAGATGCCCGCCTTAAATCCTGAATTCGTTGAGGTAGCACCGAAAGATGCCTCAACACATCTTGTAGAAGCCGAGGAGTGGTATTTGATAAGGCCACAACGGCCAAAGCACGTTGTGACCCGGAGTACAGCTGCTCCACTAAGGTGTACACCGCCTTAAGCTTGATCAACATATTTTCCTTCATATTGGTACTCCTGGGTCCTGTAAGTTCACAGGTATAACAGTAAGCCGGAGGTAACTATTACAATAACCCTTCAAAGATTACAATATTTAAGATTTTTTAGAGTGACTTACCGAAGATGGCTGAGACCATTTGGGATATCTGCCGTTTTAAGTCGGACAGCTTGGTTGTTGCTTCGGCAAGAGATGCTTCTGTTGTTTCAGCCCAAGTCACCAGCGAAGCCCTCTCATCAACCCAAGTTTTCGTCTTTGATTCAAAATTTATCTTCAGTTTCTCTTGTTCAGAGACACTGAATTCAAACTTGGAGTTGGCTTTTTGAGCTTCGAGCTCTTGGGTTTTCAACTGGCTCTTCAGATCAGCAATCTTCGCCTCAAATTGACTTATGGTGGCCTGCATCGACATCAGGCTATGGTAAGAATCATGGTAAGATAACATTCAAGTCCCAAACATTTTACAAGTAAAGATGCTTGGCACTTGGGGGCTAATGTATGCTTAAAGAATTTTTTAACCTATTTTACCAATTAATACATATTAAGTCTCAAGCACTTTACAAGTAAAGGTACTTGACACTTGGGGGCTAATGTGTAATACAAATTCAAAGTCTCATGCTATCACCGGGTTAAATACATTCAATTTAAACCAGACAAAACTAACAGTAAGTAGATTTTTAAGTCTACAGCATATTCATTCATAAGCAAAAGACTTGGGGGCTGGTACAGTAAGTAAGGTTCAGAGTAAAAGCATAAATTATACCTCAGATTTGTGTTGCATTTGCTTCACCATGTCAATTTCCAGGTCACGACTACTGTGCACTTGGTTCAGATAGCCCGAGACTATGTCACCAATGCTTAGGCGAGTATAATCATTAATGTCTTGTTTGGCTTTTCGACGCTGGGCAACTTGGCAGTGCATTGGGCAAAAACAGTAGGCCGGCCCGGTTCAACATATTGGCTTTTCACAATTTCAACCTCCGGGTCAGTCCTCTTGACCGGGCTAGGAATTTCCGGGTCATCCGAGTTGTGGATAACGTCTTCTGCAGGCGGGTCAGAGGTTGGCACCGGAATGTCAGAAGTCGGTTCAGGCGGTGGCTGATGAGTGGAGCTGTTAGGAACGGATGAGTCAAGCGCCGGTTCAGTGACCACCGGGTCTCGGGACGGCTTATTCTTCTTTGCCCTCTTGCTGGGCTTCACTTGCAGGCTGTCAATCAAAGTGGAAGGATGAGTATCAAAGTATAAGTATGGAAAAACTTAAAGTAAGAAAGGTTACATTACCCGAGAGCTGTTTTAAAAGCCGGCATGTTTGATTGCATCGACTCATCAGAAGAAGGGGAGGTATCCTGATAGTTGGAGTCAGATGAATTGAGAGGTTGGCGAATTAAACCCGCCAAAGGTAAAACAAAACGTAAATCGGAGATAACCTCGGTTCGACGCTTCCGGGTTGCTTCGGGTAAGCCGGAGGAGAGCTCTGCGTCTTGGTTGGCCCGAGTCTGCCGCCGGTTTTCAAGCTGTTGTTGCTTCAAAAGAAATTGAGGATCATGATAAGCTAGAGGGTGTGAAAATCTTACTTTCCGGGTCACCGTTTGGAATTTTTGCGTTAGCAAAGGCTCTGAGTCGGAGGAAATTATAGTTACCTCTTCGTCAACTGCTTGACTGTTCCCAGTATCCTCCTGAAAGGATCAAATGTCAGTAAGTAATGACAAAGGAGTTAAAGAAAATCAAAAGATTACCTCTTCCTCATCCGAAGAAGAGTCATCCAATTTAAGCATATCGGAGGCACTGGGTTTCTTCTTCTTTGAGGTGCCCGTCTTGGCGGTTTTCCTCTCAGTTTTCTTAGCTGCCCTGGCCTGTTTGGCGGCCTCATGGTCATACTTGACCATCCAGAAATTATCACCGGCCTATGGAAAAGATAAGGAATCATAAGTACAAGAAGGTATAATATGTTCAAAGTATTTATGAAGATTAGTAACTTACCGCAGGAGTCGGGTTCTTCTTGCAGAAGGGAAGTAAACCTAAGGTATTGCTGGTTACAGTGCCCTCCTTCAATAGTGACTGGACTGTAGCATCTACCACATCATCTGGTAAGTCCTCAGGACTATGACGCATTGGGTCTTCCTTCTCTCCTGTGTAAGTACACATTAAGCCGGAGCGGCGGCTTAATGGTAGTATCCGCCAGGTGACCCAGACCCGGACCAAATCGATGCGACTTAACCTGTTGCCTAAAAGGGCTTTGATCTTCTTGATGGTGGGATTAAGAGGCAGTCGCTCAACAGTAGTCAACTTGTCCGCCAGATGATGGTTGGACTCAAGACGCAAGGCATGAAAGCCGGGCAGAGGCTTCTCATTAGCCGGAGAGGTATCTTGGCAGTAGAACCATGTCTGGTTCCAGTCTTTTGGGTGACTCAGCAGCTCAGCGTAAGGAAAAAGGCAATCTCTCCGCCGCTGGATTGACATGTCGCCAAGCTCAAGACTAGGCCCGTTGGCACGTTCATTCTGCCGGTTCAAGTAAAAAAGTTCTCTGAGCAGCAGCAGACTTGGCTCCTCTCCTAGGTATACCTCGCAGAAGACTTGGAAATTGCACAGATTTGACACGGAATTGGGACCAATGTCTTGTGGCTTCAGATCAAAGAAATCCAAAACTTCCCTGAAGAATTTTGAGCTGGGAGGGGCAAATCCCCGGTTCATATGATCTGTGAAAACTATTACCTCCCCATCTTTGGGTTGAGGTATCTCCTCAGACGGGTGAGGGGCAAGATAATGCATGACCTCTTTCTTTGGCAGGTGGCCAGACTTCACGAACTCGACAAGTTTGCTTTTGGTCACTATGGATGGAACCCAATTGCAAGTCACAGGGGCTTTGGCCGCCTTAGGAGCCATGACAATAGTTGGCCTACGACAAGATAAGAAAGCTCCAGTTCAACTTTAACCCGGAGAAATATCTAAATTGTTTATAGTGGCGGCTTAAGAAAGGGGCCTAATGATATAAGGGTGATTGTGCAAAAATGTTTAAGCCGCTATCAGTATCAAGAGCAATTCAAAAATTCTTAAGATCATGAGAGGAAGGCAGGGCTCACAGTTCAGTACCACTTATTTAAACCGGACACCTAGACAGCGGTGATAGAAGCAAGTTTTACAGAAGAAGCTTTCCGGGTGATAGAAACAAGTTTCACAGACGACAGCCGTTGTTCTGGATCAAAATATTGCCCTGAAAGAAAAAAAATTCTAGACCTAAAAACAGGGCAGAGAAGTACATACACTTGAAGAGATTTCTAAATGAGGAAAATGAGATCTATTTCTATGCAAGATCAATACAAACAACTACCGCAGCAGTTCTGCACTGTTTTACAATCTAAACGGGGCATTGGAGGTGAAAACTAGCGAGGGTTTGCGTCGGGCAGTGATGAACACCGACAAACTCAGCGGAGTTCCAATGCAGATCTAAGAAAGGGGAAGAGAGGAACTCACGGATGAGGCAAGCTGCGGAGGTTCGCCGTTGTTTTCTGGTCTGAGTCAGGTTGATGCAGCGGCCTGAGTCGATGAAGACGAGGGGGTCGACGACAGCGGCGGCGGAGCTCGAGTGGCAGAGAGGAGAGGAAGAAGACGACTGAAAGGAGAAGAATAAAAGACCTAAAGTCACGCCTATTTATAGGGAGAGGGTAAAAAAGAAGGCGCGGGAAACGAGGAGATAAGAATTACTATCTAGCGGCCCCGACGCCTCGATTTTCGGAATAATCAATAAAGGCGGAGATCCGTTGAAGGATACGATGGAATAAAAAATGAATTAAAGAGAAGATGACGTCACGCCGGGTTGAAACGGATCCAGAAGATGACGTCACGGCGGGTTAAAGAAAACCCTCTGTATAGTCAGAAGACTGAAGATTTATTCTTTAGAAGTATATTTTCAAGATTAACATGAACAGGTTCAAATTAATATGGGGCCTAATGTTGGGGACATGACTATTTGTGTAAGCCGCCCAGGAGGGGCCGGGTTACACAAAGAAGACTCATCAGATGAAGCCCAAGACCAAGCGTGAAGATGGCAATTCAATAAAGGGCTTAAGGCCCACAAGCGGCTTAAGGCCCGTTGTAGTAAACCGCCATGATGGCATGACTTGTAACATAAGGTAGATTTAACTAGTCACCGAGCCGGACACCGTTTATAAGCCGGTCGGGACTCAGAAGCCTGAGGCGCCAACCCGTATATAAGGGGACGACCTGCTTTGGCGCTTAGGGCAAGAAACAACTCATCGAGAGCGGGCATAGCGTATCTCGCTCCCTCGCCATCGAAACATCAATACCAACCCAACTAGACGTAGGTCCTTCACCGTAAGGGGCCGAACTAGTATAAACCCTCTCGTGTCCTTTGTCCCGATTTAACCCCTTCAAGCTTCCTAGTTGCGATGGCTCCACAACTAAGTCCTTTCACGAGGACATCTGACGTGACTATTCCACGACACTACGGGTTCGAGAACTATGTAGACATGACCGAGACTCGTCTCCGGTCAATAACCAATAGCAGAACATGGATGCTCATATTGGCTCCCACATATTCTACGAAGATCTTTATTGGTCAAACCGCATAATAATATACGTTGTTCCCTTTGTCATCGGCATGTTATTTGCCCGAGATTCGATCATCGGTATCCAATACATAGTTCAATCTCGTTACCGGCAAGTCTCTTTACTCATTCCGTAATGCATCATCCCGTAACTAACTCATTAGTCACATTGCTTGCAAGGCTTATAGTGATGTGCATTACCGAGAGAGCCCAGAGATACCTCTTCGACAATCGGAGTGACAAATCCTAATCTCGATCTATGCCAACCCAACAAACACCATCAGAGACACCTGCAGAGCACCTTTATGATCACCCAGTTACATTGTGACGTTTCGTAGCACACAAAGTGTTCCTCCGGTATTCGGGAGTTGCATAATCTCATAGTCATAGGAACATGTATAAGTCATGAAGAGAGCAATAGCAGTATACTAAAACGATCAAGTGCTAAGCTAATGGAATGGGTCATTTCAATCACATCATTCTCCTAATGATGTGATCCCGTTAATCAAATGACAACTCATGTCTATGGCTAGGAAACTTAATGTCGGTGTCAAAACCGGCGGATCTCGGGTAGGGGGTCCCAAACTGTGCGTCTAGGCGGATGGTAGCAGGAGACAAGGGACACGATGTTTTACCCAGGTTCGGGCCCTCTCGATGGAGGTAAAACCCTACGTCCTGCTTGATTAATATTGATGATATGGGTAGTACAAGAGTGGATCTACCACGAGATCAAGGAGGCTAAACCCTAGAAGCTAGCCTATGGTATGATTGTTGTAATGTATGTTGTCCCACGGACTAAAGCCCTCCGGTTTATATAGACACCGGAGGAGGCTAGGGTTACACAGAGTCGGTTACAATGGTAGGAGATCTACATATCCAGATTGCCAAGCTTGCCTTCCACGCCAAGGAAAGTCCCATCCGGACACGGACGGGTCTTCAATCTTGTATCTTCGTAGTCTTGGAGTCCGGCGGATAATGATAGTCCGCTGTCCGGACACCCCTAGTCCAGACTCCTCAAGAGCCCTTGAACCCAGCTTCAATGATGATAAGTCCGGTAGCGATAATGTTCGGCATTGCAAGGCGGGTTCCTCCCTTGAATAATCCAGAGAAGATCATGAACACCAGGATAGTGTCCGGCTCTGCAAAATAATTTCCACATTCCACCATAGAGAGAATAAAATATACACTAGCTGAATCTGCTGACGTACTATGCGGCGTGACATCACACCGCTACCAAGCCTTTGTTTGAATCGTTTTTACCACACCACCTCAGCACGTTTAGCGAAGCGGTTTCCTTGACATGTCTTGTCGAAGCAGAGATCGTGTTCCCCTTATCCCGAGATTCTCATCAATACGTGCGTGGGTAACCCAACCGTTCCCGTCGCCACGCCTCCTCTATCGAAGGTGAATCCCGAACGGTCACGGAGACGGCACTTGGTATTTTTCCTCCTTATAAGGGGACCAAGGCTCGTGCTTGTTCTTCAATCTCGCATTGAATCCCTTCCTCGCTCCCAGTTCCAACACCCAGAGCCTCAGATTCGAGCGCTTCGGATCCTTAACCATGTCCGGCTCCGAGCTCCAGGGCCGGTGGATGCCCTCCTCCGTCACGGAGGAGGACATATTGAAGTTGTGTGAGGCCAAGTACCTGGCCTACGAGGTTTCCCACAGGTTGCCTGCCCAAGGGCAGGCCGTGCCCACACCCGAGCCCGGTGAGTTCGTTGTCTTTGTATCCCACCTCCGTCGAGGTTTAGGCTTCCCAACGGACCCCTTCGTGAGAGGGCTCATGTTCTACTATGGGCTGGATTTTCACGATTTGACCCCGGAGTCCATCCTCCACATCTCCGCATTCATTATCGTCTGCGAAGCTTTCCTCCGCGTCACTCCCCACTTCGGCCTATGGCTGAAGACCTTCAAGGTGGAGCCGAAGATGATGGGGGCGCAAGCGGAGTCTTGGCGGGTGGCCATAAGCAAAAGGCCGATGCCCGTGGCCCGAGGGTTCCTTTCAAGAGGAACTCGGACTGTGGCAGCAGGAGTGGTTCTATATCACCGCTCCGAAGGGCAGCAGGCAAAAGCCGCCGCCTTTATTCCACCCGGGACCTCCACGCCAACTGATGTCGTGGGTCAACCAAGGGCTCAATTGGGGGCCGTCCGAAGACGTGCCCTCACTGCAGGGCCGGATTCGAGACCTCCAAGCGAGGGAGATCAACCTGATCAAGGTGATGCAGGTTATGCTAATCAGGCATCTTCTGCCCTGCAAACACCGTCCTCTCCGTCTATGGGAGTTCAACCCGGAGGGACCTCGGATTCTCCAACACTTTATGGGTGCGACGCCCGTGGAGATGTACAAGTTGTTCTTCGGACCGCAGGTGGCGTGTCCGGAATTAGCCGAGGACGCAAGCCTAAGCCGCAATCGCCCGGATACTCAGGTAAAAAAGCTCAGAGTCCGGACATTCTGTTTATATGCCTTTCTAGAGTTCGCCTCCTGACCCGTTACTTCGCAGGAATGGGTGGCGCGATCAAGGCTGATAAGGTGTCCGGCCCCCCTCCCAGAGACCGCACTAGAGCCCGTGCTGGTCAGAATGTTGGAGGTCGCGCCCACAGAAGGGGGCGATGGGGAAAATAGAGGAGCTAACATTTCGCCCAAAGGGGCGAGTGGAGAGGGGGGGGATCAAGAACCCCTCCCTTCAGGGGGAGAAAAGGACCGCCTCCGAAGATCCGAAGGCCAAAGCCCCTAAGCGTGGGAAGATATCTTCACCGGGGGGTCCGGCGTCCGGAGAGAATCCGGGCGCACAATCATCACCAAAGGACCGGCCCTCCAGCGAGCCGTGAGTATGAAAGAGGGAGTTAATTAGTAAGGAAATACCTTCATTTGTGCTTCTGTGGGTAACCAAAATATTTATACTGCAGTTCGGATCTGCAGCCTTCTCGAATGAATTCATCTTGGGGACCTTCTTCCGGAGATGATGGAGATAAACGCCTCCGTCTCGCAGCGCCGTCGAGATAAGGCGGCGAGCTGAAGTGTAAATCACGCAGGTATCCCGAGTCCGGAGGGGCTAGAGAGTTCGCACCCACTAGTATCCGCCGGGGAATCAAGAATCTGCTTGAGAGGGCATCCGTTTCAGAAGATCATCGTGCGTTGATGCGTATGGTGATTGGAAGGATTTCGTCCGCCGAGAGCGGATTGTGTAATGCCGCCATGAATTTGCTAGCGGGATTTGAGGTATGCGAGAATGACGCACCCTTTTGTCTTTTAACAGTTTCGCACATAAAAATGCGCCCTGTATAGATAGTAGCCCCTGAGACTCAGTAGGTTGTTGGAAACGACAGCGTACCGAGGATCGAAATCTAAAGTAATGAATTCCGTCGTTCCTATGCAGGTGGCGGATAGTCCGGGGGCTAGCCGGACTAGTGAGTTTGCCGAATTAAATCGGCAACTTGACTTGGCAGATGCGACATTGCACTTGTCAACAAAGCGACTTGACGAGTCGCAAGGTAAAAAGTTCTCCATGATCGCTTTATTAAGGGGTCAAGCCTCCTCCGATAAATTATATGTTGTTGTACGACGGTGCTGTTGCTGTGGAGAGTTTTCGGCCGAACTTGCTCGAGCTAAGGAGCAAGCCCGAAGGAGTGACGCGGCTGCCTCGAGGGCGGCCGAGGAGTTGAAAGCCGAAAGGGCTGCGCACTGTCTAAGCAAGGCAGAGGTGGCCGAATTGGCCATGAAAGTAAAGGATGCTGCCGACCGCAATGAGGCTCTTGAAAAGGAGCGCTTATCGGAGCGGGAAGACCTGAAGAAGGCCACCGCCGGTTAAGGATGCCCGCTCTGCAATGCGGGCTATGAAGGAGGAACTGCGCCAGGCCGGAGATATCGTGGCTGGCAAGCCTTTTCTGCTGCGTTGCCGGTTTATGGATGGAAAGTATGCTCAATTTGAGCGGCTGTGGAGTCCGGAGGATCCATATATGGACTTAGCTGCAAGTGCGGCCGATGCCATTAAGCACTTCCGGAGCCAGGAGGATCACGAGACGGAAGAGCTATATTGGTCTCAATTCCACAGTCCGGATCGCTCACTTCCGTTGACAGAACGACTGGCCGAATGGGCCGAGCTAAATAGATTGTCCGGACTTGCCATGACTGACATCGTGGCCCATGTATGGCAAAGAGAGGTCCAAGGAAACGAGCTACTTCGGCTTACTGCAGCAATTCCTTGGAGCGGTGCCGCATATAAAGGAGATGAAGCGGTCGGCCTGCATCGAGGGCGCGCGGATGGCTCTTGCCCGTGTGAAGGCGCATTGTGCAGAGATGGATGCCACAGCTGTTGCCGCCCAGGGTTCGGATGAAAGCCGGCTCCCTGCCGAGCACTACTTCGGGGAAGTTATGCGTGGCGCTCGTGTAATAGAGTCGCAGTGCTCGAAAAATATCACGTTCAAATGAACGTATTAGCTTGTAAATCGATGATTATGTTATAACTGCTTTTTATACTTGTGCGCCCCAAGTAGTAAAACTTCTCTGGCGGCCGTTTACGTATACTTTTGTATAACTTGAAAGATGGCAGTCTTCGGCTTCAGCCCTCACGCACAAGGTGCGGGGGTGTTCGCAAAAATAGCGCGTTTTCACACTTTAATCCGATGTCTCGATCCTGTTATAAGGAGGTGGTAGCGTAGCGAACGAGGCAATCCGGACTATAATGCTTTATCACTTTCACTTAGCCAGTGGAGCTCGAGGGTTTGGCTACGATATAGCCCCTGGTGGCATCGCCCTTCTCCGAAGTCGGAGCGCGTGTGTGCCTGACCGGGAAACGGTCCTTCGTCAAAGCGGGGAATTCTAAACATTCCGATAGTCGATCGAGTGGTTGACCAGTCTCTCGCTGTATCATAGCGATCGGTTTCGGCTTTCATCGAGGTGCTCGCCCAATTAACCGGGGCACAATCGCAGAGTTCTCCTGCTGCCGCGTTAGCCGATGATACCGAACATAAGGCAGCAAAACACGGAGCCGGGCAAACCCAACATTTGACCAAAGACATGATTCGAGCTGATGCATATAATGCCTAACTCGAGACGCCGAACACTCCCTAAGGTATTCGGTCTTTATAATAATGGGCGTAACGATGCCCAAGCCCCTAGTGTCCGTGCACGGGCATGGTCTTCTGACGCGGCCGATGCCAAAGCGTCAGGCTCCGCTTTGGCTATAGGAAGAAACCAAGGGAGAACAACAACAAGAGACAGTAAAAAAAGGTCTACGCAGGGTCTTAATCTGAAAAGAATCCTCAGAACGGGTCCCTCTGCACGCTCGCGCTTTGGTCTCCGTTGCGCCGTTGTCCTGGATGGGTATGCACGTTGTTCATCTGTAGAAAGAGAGGAACGTTTAGTTTTAAAAACAATTCGTGCGAAAAATACGTGAAAAATAAGAAATATAAATAATTAGAGCAGGGTTTGTATGAACCCGCGGTTGTTTGTGCGCACAGCCCCCTGTGAAGGGGTATGCGGCTAGGGAGCCCCTAGCCTACTGAAGCCGGATTCGTCTATCCGAGTCCGGGGTCTTTAAGTGACCCTCGCACTAAAATGACGCCATGCGGACCGGGCATCTTGAGTGTAAGAGACGCGTAATGTGGTATGGCGTTGAAGCGGACAAAAGCCTTTCGTCCCAAGAGTGCTTGATATTCACTTTTAAATGGGACGATATGAAAAATTAATTTTTCTCGTCGAAAATTGTTCGGCGATCCGAACACGACTTCTAGTAATATGGAGCCTGTGCACTTGGCGTAAGGGCCTGGCGTCACTCCTTTGAAGGAAGTGCGGCTGTGTCGAATTTTGGCAGGCTTTATCCCCATCCTACGGATTGTTTTTGAATACAGCAGGTTTAAGTCACTGCCTCCGTCCATTAGGACGTTAGTAAATTGTAATCCGTCTATTATGGGATTCAATATCAGGGGAGTTCGTCCCGCGTTTCGAACGCTTCTGGAATAGTCCAGGTTGTCGAAGGTGATTGGTTTTGATATCCAATCTCTGCGGTCTGCTAGGTTGGACCGCGCGAAGCTCTTTTTAGGAAGTGCTGCACTATTTTTCCGTATTATCACATGAAGTGAGTTTACTGCTTTGACCCCTTGTGGGAAAGTCTTTTGTTTTCCGGTGCTCTGCTGTTCGGGTTTATCGTCTTCGCTTGACGCGTCGAGCCCCTTGTGTTCGGCGTTTAGTCGGCCGAACTGTTTAAAAACCCAACAATCCTGTGGGTGTGATTTGCGAGCCTTCCGGGTCTTGTGGATTTCACATATCCGACCCAAAATCTTGTTTAAGTTGGACAATTCCACCGTCATCCTTAAGAGGCTATGTTTTGTTGTTGGGCCGCGAGCTTTTGAATCCGGCGTTGACTGCCGTGCTCTTTTGGCTTTTTTTCTTTATTCGGCGCTGCTCTTTTTCTGCGCCGTGATTTTCCGCTTCCATCTCTTATCTCGGATGTACTTGGGTCGTTGGTGCTGCATCTTGCTAGCCAGCTATCTTCTCCATGCAGAAGCGGGTCATGAGGCTTGTTAGTGCGGACATTGTCCTCGGCTTCTCTTGACCGAGGTGCCTGGCCAGCCATTCGTCCGGACATTATGCTTGAAAGCTGCTAAGGCTTGGCGTCACGGACGATCGACTATTTGGTTCTTTTGGTAAGGAACCTGTTCGAAATTTCACACTGACTCTCCGGGCTGTTGAGTTATATGACTTAGATCATCTGCATCCGGAGGGCGGACGAAGTCCCTTGAAAATTTGCTCTAAATCGTCCTCGACCTCTTCCCAACTTCCAACAAGTTTTCGGGAGGCTTTTAAGCCAATGACGGGCTGGCCCTTTGAGCTTGAGGGGTAGCTATTTTATGGCTTGGAGGTCGTCTCCTCTGACCATGTGTATATGTAGTATATAATCTTCTATCCAGACTCCAGGGTCTGTTGTTCCATCGTAGGCCTCTATGTTGATGGGTTTAAATCCTACTGGGAATTCATGGTCCAGCACCTCATCGATGAAACACAGTGGGTGTGTGGCGCCCCTGTATTTGTGTGTGCCGCTATCATCGGACACTTGACGTGTTGCCTTGCTTCTTGGGGCCTTCTCCTTTGGCCCGTAAATGGACCTAGCTGGGCCATCTATCCTTCCAAGTTCGTTGGTGGATTTATGTGTGGCGCCGCTGTCATAATTTGGCCTGTCATCTGGCCGTCTATCCAACCAAGCGGCCCCTTTATTTTCGGACGGTGGAGGCTCTATGGCCTCCTCGTCGAATTCCGGTAGCATCTTGCGCTTCGGGTAGCTCTTTGATTGGTGGCCATTGCCGTACTTATCTACGGTTTTGAGCACTTTGCTCCATCTCATTCTGGGTGTGTCTTCCGCTGTTTTGAGCCTCCGTTTTTCCTTCTTCAGGCTTCCTGCAGTACTGACGAGTCTTTTCCGAAGGTTCTTGTTCTCCGGCGGCGTGTCCGGCATGAGGTCGTTCAGACTGTCGTTTTCACCGGGCCTGGACTGATTATCTGACTCGTCGTGTTCGAACGGTTGCTTATTTGCATGTTCGTCGTCCACTTGTGAGCCCTGCCGTATTGCAGGATCCTTGGGAGCGTTGTTGTTGTCGAGGCGGGATTTAGGGCGATTTCTGCGCCACCGTTTTGGTCGTTTATCGGCGGGGTCATCTTCTGCCGCGGCCCATTGGTCCTCGTTATCGCTCTCCTTTGGGGTGTCCACCATATATATGTCATGTGACGAGGTAGTCCTCCCGTGCCTTATAGACTCTGTTTCTTGTTCGTCTCCAGCATTGTCGTCTATTCCGTCAATGTCTTCGGAGTCATAGTCTAGCATGTCGGTTAGGTCATCGACAGTGGCTACAAAGTGGGTGGTGGGTGGGATCTGAATTTCTTCGTCGTCCGTACTCCAACCATCCTGGCCATAGTCCGGCCAGGACTCTCCTGATAACAAGAGATGTTTTAGTGAATTCAGGATATCGCCAAAAGGCGAGTATTGGAAGATGTCCGCGGCGGTGAATTCCATAACCGGCGCCCAATCCGGATCGATTGGTAGGGGCGCGGGAGGTTCAGAGTCCGGCAAGGAGTCCGGCGCCTTGGAATCACGAAGTTTCGCAGGGATAAGGTTAGTGTTCGCCCATCGCCGTGGATGTTGAAGCCCGGCGGCGTCTATCCACCGCCTCGATCGGGCGATCGGCTCGGGCTAATGGCGAAGCGGATCCGCAGCGGCCACCAAGGCACTGCTCGTGGCGAGCTAGATCATGCCCGTCGTCACAGTGTGGCGCGCTTGGCTGTGGCTCGAGTCTGTCGAAGATCAAGTCTCTGCAGGCATCGGCCGTGAAGTTTAAGCTTCCGAACCTGACCTGACGGCCAGGGGCGTAGCTTTCGATCTGCTCCAGATGGCCAAGTGAATTGACCCGCAGTGCGAAGCCGCCGAATACAAAGATCTGTCCGGGGAGAAAAGTCTCACCCTGGACAGTGTGGTTGGTCGAAGATGCCATCGAGCCTATCGATGACGACACAGAGGAACTCTCAATGAAAGCACCAATGTCGGTGTCAAAACCGGCGGATCTCGGGTAGGGGGTCCCGAACTGTGCATCTAGGCGGATGGTAACAGGAGACAAGGGACACGATGTTTTACCCAGGTTCGGGCCCTCTCGATGGAGGTAAAACCCTACGTCCTGCTTGATTAATATTGATGATATGGGTAGTACAAGAGTGGATCTACCACGAGATCAAGGAGGCTAAACCCTAGAAGCTAGCCTATGGTATGATTGTTGTAATGTATGTTGTCCTACGGACTAAAGCCCTCCAGTTTATATAGACACCGGAGGAGGCTAGGGTTACACAGAGTCGGTTACAATGGTAGGAGATCTACATATCCGTATTGCCAAGCTTGCCTTCCATGCCAAGGAAAGTCCCATCCGGACACGGGACGGGGTCTTCAATCTTGTATCTTCGTAGTCTTGGAGTCCGGCGGATAATGATAGTCAGGCTGTCCGGACACCCCCTAGTCCAGGACTCCCTCACTTAACCATCTTTGATTCAATGAGCTAGTCAAGTAGAGGCATACTAGTGACACTCTGTTTGTGTATCTATTCACACATGTATCAAGTTTCCGGTTAATACAATTCTAGCATGAATAATAAACATTTATCATGAAATAAGGAAATAAATAAGAACTTTATTATTGCCTCTAGGGCATATTTCCTTCAATAAGGACAAGGAGAAGGATCATTGTTGGGTTTGCGGTGCGAAGGATCATTGGTCTCCCCATTGTCCGAAGCACTATGGTCAGCAAAAGGATCCTGGACAGAGTTCAAAATTTTCAACATGATTATTGGCAATGAAGGGGGAATATCCATGTATGGTACTTTAACTATTGTTCTTTTGGTATGCCAATTTACTAATTGGTGGGTTGACACTACTGCTAATATTCATGTGTGTTTCTATTCTTGGCATTGGTATGACCAATCTTAAGTTTATTTTAGGAGAGGTCATGCAGTTAAAGAATGTGCAACATTTCCCTACCATCAAGAAGAATCTCGTTAGTTGATCTTGTCCTCCGAAATATTGTCAAGTTGGTGTTTGAGTCTAGTTAAGTTGTTATGTCTAAGTATTGATCTTGTGTTGGAAAGGGTTATGAGTGTGGAGGCTTGTTTCATCTATCTTTTGAGGACTTATGTAATAGAGTTGTGAATCATGTATGCACTAGTTCTGATGAGACTAATATTTAGAATTCACAACTTTGTCACATTAATTTCGGTTTTTTGACGTGTTTATCTAGTATCGTTTTAATTCTGAAACCACCTTACTCAAAGGCTTTCAGTGCTGAACTTGTGTTCAAGCTAATCAGCCTGACAAAGCCTCACAAGGCCACAGAGGAAAGATAATTGGCACCATTAAAGTTGATACATTCATATGTGTGTTAGATTTGTGGTGTGTTGACAAAAGGTGGAAAGAAATACTTCATGACTTCCATTGAGGATTTGATACGTCTCCAACGTATTTATAATTTATGAAGTATTCATGCCATATTTACAATAATTTTATATGATTTTAGTATGATTTGATTAGAAATAACCCGGACTGATGCTGTTATCAGCAGAACTACCGTGTTGTCGTTTTTTGTGCAGAAATAAAAGTTCTCGGAACGAGCTAAAAGTTTACGGAGAATATTTTTGAAAAATATAAAAAATACTAGAACAAAAAGATATCACAGAGGAGTCCCGAGGCAACCACAAGGGTGGGGGCGCCCCCCTAGGGCGCGCTTCCCTGCCTTGTCATCACCTCGTGGGCCCCCTTGACTTGTCCCCGACGCCAACACCTCCTATAAATCCCAAAAACCTCATAAATAAACCTAGATCGGGAGTTCCGCCGCCACAAGCCTCTGTAGCCATGAAAAACCAATCGGGAGCCCATTCCGGCACCTTGCCGGAGGGGGAGTCCATCATCGGTGGCCATGATGCGACACCGTATACAGAGACTGATGTTTTGTTGCTGGAGAAGTATGTCGTACCAGCTAAGCGTCGTGACAAAGGAAATCAAATTGTTACTGCTAGTTCTATGCAAAAACAAAGTACGACCATGACGTGTTTAGCTTCGGAGGCGCAGGTACTACAGATTGGCACGTTCAAGTTTCAAATTTTTCCGGAGAAGGAAGTGGAGCCTACTTTCCGAACCCCATGCAACCTTGCTACGTTGGAAAAGATTTGAGCCAAAGCCAATCCTAAAGTTTAGCAGGTGCAGGCGTTTTCTTAGTTTCTCAATAGTACTAGTATGTTTTGTCCTTTTGTGATCAGTGTGCTGGATTTTTAAATTAGTTAATTAGTGATCAGTTAAAATAGGAGATAGAGTCCAGGTATTTTTTCAAGTCCATATCCTTTTAGTATCCAGCCAAGGAAACGAATCGGACTTGGCCCGTGTGCCTGCGAGCACTATTTAAAGGCCAGGCCGCCACGCTCAAGGCAGCTTTTGGTTTTAGGTTATTTTCACCGATGAATAGATCGGCAAGTCGGGTCTCTTGGAGCCGCCATGGATATCTGTTGAATTGCTATATTAAGGCTTTGTGAATCTGGTTTGAGATTGATTTTCTTTCAATTTCTGCTGATCTATTGAAGATCGCCCACGTACTTCCTTTGTTGGGTGTGCGTGTTGTTTTCGTGGTGATTGCATCTACAAGATCGCGGCGCCACGTCCTTTCAAGTCAAACAAATTGAGATCATCCTTTGGACATCGCATCGTGAAAGATTGGGAAAATTAATCGCGCCATCGTTTTTTCGTCGAAGATCGCATCAAGTGGTATTGAGCAAGGTTGATCACGGTACAAATTTTTTCCTACTATTTGATTCAACTGTTTGAAAGATGGTGAACTCATGACATGACAAATCTGATCATGAGGATGTCGATGAGCTTCCAGAGGGTTTGGAGATAAGTGATGATTTGCGTATCCATCTGATGGCGATCAAGGGAGCTAACAAGAAGCTTGGGACAAGGGTTGAGGAATTGTCCGCAAATATTGTAGGCGTCGAGGACAGGTTGAACGAACGTTTGACTGCCAGTGACCGACAGCGCACTGATAGTCTACAGGTGGTGACTGAGAGTCTTAATCGTCTCACCGCAGCAGTTCAGCGCCATTAGGCGAGAGATGTGGCACCCCGACAGTCCCGCTCACCTCGACAACGTCGTGACCGCGACAACGATGATGATGGTGATTTTTCTGAGGATTCTGATGCCCGTGGAGGCTTACCTCACCGACGACGGCATGATGCTGGGGCTCACCGCCATGCTGGGCGGCGCCGTGACTATGGCGGCAATGGTGCCCACGAGGATGATGGTTTTGGTCGAATCAAGATAACCATACCTGAATTCTCTGGAAGTTGTGCTGAACCGGAGAAAATATTTGGAGTGGGAGATGCGCGTAAATCAGATTTTTGACGGTCACAACTACTCCAAAGAGAAGAAGGTGCGTGTTGCATCTATGGAATTTACAGAGTATGCTCTTGTATGGTGGGATAATAAGAACCGTACTCATGAGCAACCAGTGACATGGGCTGACATGAAGCAAATCATGAGGGAAAATTTTGTGCCTGCTTACTACACTCGCCAGCTTCATAGTAGACTGCGTCATCTAGTGCAAGGTACAAAATCAGTTGATGAGTACTATAAGGAGATGCAAGTTTTGATGATCCATATAGCTGTGCGTGAGTCTGCGGAGGTGACCATGGTACGTTTCTTTGAGGGGTTAGAAGAAAAGATTCGCGACCGTGTTGATTTAATGCAATATAATGATATTCATGAGTTGCTTCATCAAGCGGAGCGTCTTGAGCGTTAGGTATTGGAGAAGCAAGCCAGAGACTCGTCCAACTTACAGCAAAGGCGACGTGGTTCTTCTCCTAGTGATGGTGGGTTTAGTGCTAAACCGACTCCTTATAAGTTGGGAAGCACTGAACAGAGCAAAGTGGCGGCTGCGCCCAAGGAGGTTTCTCAGGTTTCATCTAGTGCAACGTCATCGCATCACCGTAATATTATTTGCCACAAGTGTGGAGGACGTGGACACATGAAGCATGAATGTTCCAATCAACGAAGGGTTCTACTTGTCGATGCGGAATATATTTCAGAATCTAAAGATGAGACGCCTAAGTTAGAGGATGGAATCGAAAGAGGTCACGGTGATCCTATATTATGTTATCCTCAAGATGATCCTGATATGGAAAGTTTGCTAGCACATAAGGTCCAGCGAGATGACAAGACCATTGTTGAACAAGGACAGCGGCGGAGTATTTTTCAAACTGCATGTACGTACCATCATGGGAGAAGTGTGCAAACTGATAATTGATGGCGGCAGTGCTAGCAACATGATTAGTAAGGATGTGGTGGAGTCTCTTTCTTTGCCAACATGGGGGCACCCAAAACCATACTATATGAAGTGGATCAATGATGTCGGCAAAGTGAAGGTAACTCACAGGGTGAAGGTTTCTTTTTCTGTTGATGGCTATGTTGATAAGGTGGAGTGCGATGTTATGCCACTACATGTTTGTCACCTTATTTTGGGGCGTCCGTGGCAGCATGATGTTAACGCTCTTCATCACGGACGAACAAACAGGTACACTTTTACGCTTAAGGGTGAGTTCCATGCTATTCTTCGAAAGATGCACAGAATATAAAGTGTCTTGTAGAGGTGTTCAAGAAGAAATCAGTGAGTTCTAGGTCGAAACCGTGGACGGTTTCTTTTCAAGGAAGGGAGGATGATGTGACACCGTATCTGAGACCGATGTTTTGTTCTTTGGAGAAGTATGTCGATCAGCTAAGCGCCGTGACAAAGGAAATCAAATTATTCTTGCTAGTTCTATGCATAAACAAAATACGACCATGACGTGTTTAGCTTCGAGGCGCAGTACTCTGATTAGCACGTTCAAGTTTCAAATTGTTCTGAGAAGGAAGTGGAGCCTACTTTCCGAACCCCATGCAACCTTGCTACGTTGGAAAAGATTTGAGCCAAAGTCAATCCTAAAGTTTAGCAGTGCGAGGCGTTTTCTTAGTTTCTCAATAGTACTAGTATGTTTTGTCCTTTTGTGATCAAGTGTGCGGATTTTTAAATTAGTTAATTAGTGATCGTTAAAATAGGAGATAGAGTCCGGTATTTTTCTAGTCCATATCCTTTTAGTATCCAGCCAAGGAAGCGAATCGGACTTGGCCCGTGTGCTGCGAGCACTATTTAAAGGCCAGGCCGCCACGTTCAAAGGCAGCTTTTGGTTTTAGGTTATTTTCACCGATGAATAGATCGGCAAGTCGGGGTCTCTTGGAGCCGCCGCTGGATATCTGTTGAATTGCTATATTAAGGCTTTGTGAATCTGGTTTGAGATTGATTTTCTTTCAATTTCTGCTGATCTATTGAAGATCGTCCACGTACTTCCTTTGTTGGGTGTGCGTGTTGTTTTCGTGGTTATTGCATCTACAAGATCGCGAGCGCCACGTCCTTTCAAGTCAAACAAATTGAGATCATCACTGGACATCATACCGTGAAAGATTGGGAAAATTAATCGCGCCATCGTTTTTCTGTCGAAGGTCGCATCAGGCCATCTTCATCATCACGGCGCTCTCCATGACGAGGAGGGAGTAGTTCACCCTCGGGGCTGAGGGTATGTACCAGTAGCTATGTGTTTGATCTCTCTCTCTCTCTCTCTCTCTCTCTCTCTCTCGTGTTCTTGATTTGGCACGATCTTGATGTACCGTGAGCTTTGTTACTGTAGTCGGGTCTTATGATGTTCTCCCCCTCTACCTTCTTGTGATGAATTTAGTTTTACCTTTGAGGTTTTACTATTATCGGATTTGAATACTATTATGGATTTGAGAACACTTGATGTATGTCTTGTGTGGGATACCCGTGGTGACAATGGGATATTCTATCGGTTCACTTGATGTATGTTCTGGCACTCAACTCGCAGATTCTCGAGGTGACATTGGGGTAATCCATGCATGGGGGTTGATGCATGTTTTCATCCTTGTTTATCCGGTAGAAATCTTGGGGCACTCTTTGAGATTCTTTGTGTTGGATTGAATATTATGAATCTGAAGTTGTTTGATGCATATCTTATACTTGACGCATGGATACTTGTGGTGACATTGGAGTATCTAGGTCACATTAGGTTTGATGGATGTGTGTCATATGGTGTTATTTTACTATGAACTCTAGGGTTGTTTGTGACACATATAGAAATAGCTCAATGGATTGATCGGAACGAATAACTTTGATGTAGTTTCGTACCCTACAAGCAATTTCATCTCATGTTCTCCACGATAGGAACTATGGAGTGACTTTTATTGCATGTTGAGGGATTGCCATATGATCTAATTATGTTACCATTGTTGAGAGAACTTGCACTAGTGAAAGTATGAACCCTAGGCCTTGTTTCAAAGCATTGCAATACCGTTTTTGCTCACTTATACCACTTGCTACCATGCTGTTTTTATATTTTCAGATTACAAAAACCCGTATCTACCATCCATATTGCACTTGTATCACCATCTCTTCGTCGAACTAGTGCACCTATACAATTTACCATTGTGTTGGGTGTGTTCGGGACACAAGAGACTCTTTGTTATTTGGTTGTAGGGTTGTTTGAGAGAGACCATCTTCATCCTACGCCTCCCACGGATTGATAAACCTTAGGTCATCCACTTGAGGAAAATTTGCTACTGTCCTACAAAACTCTGCGCTTGGAGGCCCAACACGAGTCTATAAGAAGAAGGCTGCGTAATAGACATCAAGCTCTTTTATGGCGCCATTGCCAGGGAGGCTAGGTAAGCGACACTCACATCCCGTCAACGAAGCTCTTTTCTGGAGCCGTTGCTGGGGAGGTGAGTGCTTGAAGGTATATCTTTAGGTCTTGCAATTGAATCTTTTAGTTTCTTGTTTTATCACTAGTTTAGTCCATAAAAGAAAACTACAAAAAATGGAATTGAGGTTGCCACATATTATTCATCTTTACAATGTCTTTTGTGAAAATGATGGAAAGGAAAATTGTGCCCAATTGTTAGAAGAAGAATGCAATAAAATGTTTGGCACTAAATCTTTGAATGATGGGCATGATTGCAATGTTGTTAGTATGAATTCTTTGAATGTCCATGATGCTAATGATATGCAAAGCTACAAGCCTAGCGATGCTATGTTTGATGAATATGATATTTTTAGTCCCCCAAGTTTTGATGAGAATATTTATTATGATGAAAGCATGCCTCCTATTTATGATGATTATTGATGAAAGTGGGTTTGGAAGAGTGTCAACTTTAGGAAGTAATGATCTCACTATTTTGGAGGGTGTTGAATCTTATTATAATGATAAAAGTGGGTTTGGAGTGGTCATGACTTTATTTAGTGATGAATCCACTATTTTGAAAGAGGTTCCAATTGATTATGAGAATAAAGTTGTTATGTATGATGATTATTGTGATGACATGTATGCTATAAATAATAATGATAACCATGAAACTTGTCATCGTGATTTTAATTTTCAATTGGATTATGCCTCACATGATAGTTATTTTGTTGAGTTTGCTCCCACTACTATTCATGAGAATAAATTTGCTTATGTGGAGAGTAGTAAAATTTCAAGGCATGGAGATCATGAAAAGAATGCTTTATGTGGTGGTTATATTGTTGAATTCATTCATGATGCTACTGAAAATTGTTATGAGGGAGGAATATATGGTTGTAGGAGTTGCAATAATATCAAGTTTCCTCTCTTTGTGTTGAAAATCTCGAAGTTTTGCTTGTTTACCTTCCTATGCTAGTTGATTCGTGTTCCCATAAGTTGTTTGCTCACAAAATCCTATGCATAGAAAGTGGGTTAGACTTAAATGTGCTAGTCATATGCTTCACGATGCTCACATTATGTTTCAATTCTTATCTTTTATGTGAGCACTGAGCGAGTCCTGGACTAGGGGGTGTCCGGACAGCCGGACTATCATCGTCCGCCGGACTCCAAGACTACGAAGATACAAGATTGAAGACTCCGTCCCGTGTCCGGATGGGACTTTCCTTGGCGTGGAAGGCAAGCTTGGCGATACGGATATGTAGATCTCCTACCATTGTAACGACTCAGATAACCCTATCCTCTCCGGTGTCTATATAAACCGGAGGGCTTTAGTCCGTGAGGACATAACATCCATTACAACAATCATACCATAGGCTAGCTTCTAGGGTTTAGCCTCCTTGATCTCGTGGTAGATCCACTCTTGTACTACCCATATCATCAATATTAATCAAGCGGGACGTAGGGTTTTACCTCCATCAAGAGGGCTGAACACGCTAAAACATTGTGTCCCTTGTCTCCTGTTACCATCCGCCTAGACGCACGATTCAGGACCCCTACCGAGATCTGCGGTTTTGACACCGACATTGGTGCTTTCATTGAGAGTTCCTCTGTGTCGTCACCGATAGGCTTGATGGCTCCTCCAATCAACAACAACGCTATCCAGGGTGAGACTTTTCTCCCCGGGCAGATCTTCGTATTCGGCGGCTTCGCACTGCGGGCTAATTCACTTGGCCATCCGAGCAGATCGAAGCTCGCCCAGCCATCAGTCAGGTTCGGAAGCCTAAACTTCACGACCGACATCCGCGGGGACTTGATCTTCGACGGACTCGAGCCGCAGCCGAGCGTGCCGCGCTGCCACGATGGGGATGATTTAGCTCTGTCGCCGGACAGTGCCTTGGTGGCCGCACATGAATCCGCTCCGACCCGTAGTCCGGAGCCGATCACCCAGATCGAGGACCGGTGGCTGGACACCGCCTCGAGGGCTGCAACTTCCACGGCGATGGAGCCGAACACTAACCTTGTCCCTTGCAAAGCTCGTGACTCCAAGGTGCCGGACTCCTCGCCGGACTCCGAACCTCCCGCGCCCCTGCCAATCGAATCTGATTGGGCGCCGGTCATGGAATTCACCGCCGCGGACATCTTCCAACACTCACCCTTCGGCGACATCCTAAATTCGCTAAAGCATCTCTCGCTATCCGGAGAGCCCTGGTCGGATTACGGCCAGGATGGTTGGGATGCGGACGACGAAGAAATTTAAAACCCACCCACCACCCACTTTGTAGCCACTGTCGATGATCTAACCGACATGCTAGACTATGACTCCAATGACATCGACGGTATGGACGACGATGCCGGAGACGAACAAGAGCCAGCACCTACAGGGCACTGGAAGACCACCTTGTCATATGACATATACATGGTGGACACCCCAAAAGATGGGGACGGCGAAGAAGCAGCGGAGGCAGATTCCTTAAAAAAACAGCCCAAGCGCCCGGCGTCGTGGCGCCGCTCTAAATCCCGCCACAAAGAAGAATGGAGATTCCAGCACAGGAGATAATAACACCCGAAAGTGCGAAGACAATCCCTCCAGCAAGATTCAGCGCAGGAGGATGCGAAGCAAGCCCTCACGAGAGGCGGCATTTAAGAGGTCGAGGATGATAATTACATACCTCCCTCCGGAGATGAGGCAAGCCTCAACGACGACGAATTCGTCGTGCCAGAGGATCCCGTCGAACAAGAGCGTTTCAAACGCAGGCTTATCGCCACGGCAAATAGCCTAAAGAAAAAGCAGCAGCAGCTTCATGCTGATCAAGATCTGCTAGCCGACAGATGGACTGAAGTCCTCGCGGCCGAAGAGTACGAACTCGAACGTCCCTCCAAGAGTTACCCAAAACGCAAGTTGCTCCCCTGATTAGAGGAAGAAGCATACATACCTTCATCACCGGCGCTGTCGGCCGACCGACCACCCCGTGGTCGCGACAGAGAGGCATCCAGGCCCTCCACCAAGACCGTACCCCGGCATCGCTCCAAAAGTACGAAGCCAAGAGGGAATGCGCCGGACTTGCGAGATATATTGGAGGACAAAGCAAGGCAATCCAGATCCATCTATGGATCACGTGGGCGCCCCACGACCCACGACGAATGCCGTCGCGCCGGATACAACAACTCCGGCCGGGCCGAACACAGCAGACAACGCTCCCTCGAGCTACGTCGTGATATTGCTCAATACAGAGGCGCCACACACCCGCTATGCTTCACTGACGAAGTAATGGATCATCAAATCCCGGAAGGGTTTAAACCCGTCAACATCGAATCCTACGATGGCACAACAGATCCCGCGGTTTGGATCGAAGATTATCTCCTTCACATCCATATGGCCCGCGGCGACGATCTCCACGCCATCAAGTATCTCCCACTCAAGCTTAAAGGACCAGCCCAGCATTGGCTTAACAGCTTGCCCGCAGAGTCAATTGGGTGTTGGGAAGACCTGGAAGCCGCATTCCTCGACAACTGCCAGGGCACATATGTGCGACCACCAGACTCCGATGACCTAAGCCACATAATTCAGCAGCCAGATGAATCGGCCAGATAGTTCTGGACACGGTTCTTAACAAAGAAAAATCAAATCGTCGACTGTCCGGATGCAGAGGCCCTCACAGCCTTCAAACATAACATCCGCGACGAATGGCTAGCCCGGCACCTAGGACAGGAAAAGCCGAAATCCATGGCAGCCCTCACATCATTAATGACCCGCTTCTGTGCGGGAGAAGATAGCTGGCTAGCTCGCAGCAACAACCTCAGTAAAAATGCTGGCAGTCCGGATACTAAGGACCACAACGGCAGGTCGCGTCGAAGCAAAAACAAACGCCGTGTTAACGGCGACAACAATGAGGATACGGCAGTCAACGCCGGATTCCGAGGTTCTAAACCCGGTCAGCGGAAGAAGCTACTCAAAAGAACCACTCCGGGTCCGTCCAATTTGGACCGAATACTCGACCGCTCATGCCAGATACATGGCACCCCCGAAAAGCCAGCTAATCACACCAACAGAGATTGTTGGGTATTCAAGCAGGCAGGCAAGTTAATTGCCGAAAACAATGACAAGGGGCTGCATAGCGACGACGAGGAAGAGACCCGGCCGCCGAACAGTAGAGGACAGAAGGTTTTCCCCCCACAAGTGCGGACGGTGAACATGATATACGCAACCCATATACCCAAGAGGGAGTGGAAGCATGCACTAAGGGACGTATATGCGATGGAGCCAGTCGCC
The DNA here is from genome assembly GCA_021437245.1 of Aegilops speltoides. Lineage (NCBI taxonomy): Eukaryota > Viridiplantae > Streptophyta > Magnoliopsida > Poales > Poaceae > Aegilops > Aegilops speltoides. The sequence continues at coordinate 41,144,884 of CM038143.1, read as the reverse complement.
ACTAAGTTCAATCCATAGTCCTCTTGCCCGATCACTTTCGATCGAAGAGACCATCCGACCAGTATCCGCCATGGCGGATTCGCCGCATTGGTTTTAGACCCAATCATCAATGGATTTCACCTCACGAGAGTCCTGATGGACGGCGGCGATGCTGAACTGCTTTATCATGATACGGTCGCAAGATGGGCATAGACCCTCAAGGATTAAACCTACAAAACGACCTTCAAAGGCGTCATACCAGGTGTTGAGGCCAATTATGCGAGCTCACCACACCGAAGTGGTCTTGGATCCCGGACAATTTCGGGCGAGAGTTAATCTTGACATAGTCCCGTTCATGGCGGCTATCATGCTCGCTTTCGGACGAACCGCGTTCATAAAGTTCAACGCGTGCCGCATTACGCATACCTCGAGCTCAAGATGCCAGGCCCTCACGGATTCATCACGGTCAACGGAAATACGGGCGCCCTCCGAACGGAGGAACATACAATGCTCTCGCGCGAAGTACAAAGCAGCCTTCTAAGGCAATTTTCGAGTCCAGCCGTTAAACGGCCGGACACGGCCAAACGCGCCCGGAGCAACATCAACCAAGACCACCTGGCACGTTCCGAGCATGCGTAGCAATGCGGCCCCAACCCCAGCCCTCGCATGATTGCAAGACCCGTACATCATTACGCTCTGGAGATACCATGGGCATAGGGGGAGGGGCACGACCACAATAGACCCAGAGTGCGGCTCGACCACACCAGGGGCTCCGAAGTGTGTCACTCTTTTTATTTTCCTTCTTTTATATACAGGACTCCATTTTTTCAGAAGCCCTGTCCGGCGGTGAACCTGCTGAACTCACAATGCAACAGCCAGGGAGGAAAAAGGCTGCGACGAACATTCAGGTGGTCTCCATTACGAGCATTAAATTTGATTATATACACCAGTCCGCAGCCCACCCCTGGAGGGGGACATGTTTAATTAGTCCAATCCCTTGCTTACCGCACTATTTGTATCATTCCGCACTCATAGCAGAATTCCTTGAATAAATAATGCAGCACTTTTTGCCTGTAATTGCATTACTCTACATACATGTTCACTAATGACATCTTGCACCCGTATATTTTGGTACGGCCGAATACATTAGGGGCTTATGTTCCCCACATTATGGTGTGATAAGTCCGAACACTTTCACAAGTGTGGCACCCCGAACTTATAGCATTATATGAATCGGCTCCGAATCATGTCTTGGGTCAAGAGTTGGGTTTGCCCGGCTCCCACGTTTTGGTACCTTACGTTCCGTTCTGTCGGCTAAGGTGGCACTGGGAAAACCACTGCGATTGCGCCCCGGTTGAGCTGGGCGAGCACCTCAGTGGAGAAAGCTAAAACTGACTGGCATGATAAGGCGAGAGACTGGTCGCTGTTCGAGAGGTCTTTTCGGGTCCCTAAAGACTTATGCCGCTTCGAGCGAAGTACCGGATAATGTCCGACGAAGGCGTGGATAAGCGCCAATTCGGTCTTCGAATACTAGGGGCTTCGCCGAAATTTAAAATTATAGAATTCTATGGATAAGTGAGAGTGTTCAAGCATTATAAGTCCGGTTGCCTTGTTCGTTGTGTTGAGCGCCTCCCTAGATGGACCCAAAAATGGGAACAATAGTGCTCAAGTTTGTCCCGAACACCCCAGCACCCGTGGCTTGGGGGCTGAAGCCGATGACTTGCCATCTCTCAGATTTTATAAACGGCCGCACAGAAGGTAATATTTTAAATCAAAAAAGCGTTGCTTCGTGCATATGAACAAAGTTTTCAGCGCACAGGATAATACATAGTGAGTCTACTCAATAATTACATCTCTGGGGCACTCATCCCCAATCTTGCGGGCACCCTTCAGGACAGTCTTATAGTACATCTCGGGCGTACGATATTCCTTTGTTGGCGGCGTGTCGGTGATAAGCCTCTCCGCATGCAGCCTGCCCAGCAGCACCTTTTGCGGGCAAGGGCCCGACGAGCACCTTCAATACAAAGCGGAGCGCTTGATGACCTCCACCCGAGGGCACGCATCCACCAGCCGTCGACGAGGCCAAAGTAGCTCCTGGCATGGCCTGTCCGAGCCATACCGGACTATGAGGCCCTTCATGGCCTCCTCGGCTACCTTGTGGAGCTCGACCAGCTGCTTCACTAGTCGCTAGGGGCACTAGATGGCCGGCCTCAGCATACTGAGACCAGAAGACCTTCTCCGTTGAGCTTCCCTCGTCGCCATGGTAGAATGCGGCGGCATCGGACACACTGCGAGGCAGATCTACAAACGCCCCTGGAGAGCTCCGAATTTGGGTAAGTGTCAGGTAGTTTACATTAACATGCTTGCTTTGCATGAAAAATGCCTTACCCTCTGCTATTTTATTCATATCCTCAACCTCCTGAAGGTCCTTACAGGCCTCGGCCTTGGCGGACTTGGCACTTTCGAGAGCCAAGGCGAGCTCGGACTCTCGAGTCTTTGAGTCGCGCTCCAAACTCTCATGCTTCTCCATGAGAGCCTGGAGCTCTTGCCGCACCTCCGCCACCCGCGCCTCTTGTTTCTCTCGCTCTGCCCGTTCCGCGGCCACATTGTGTTCGGCCGCGGACACAGCCTCCTTCAGGGTTGCCACCTCGCTCGTGGCCCCTGCAGTGCCAATGTTATCCTTGTTATTTTTTGCAACCTAAATCCTTTTCTGTAAGGTAACTATTCAAAGTGGTGCTACTCACCTTCTTTGTCCTCGAGCTGCTTCTTGGCACAGCCGAGCTCTTGCTCGGACCGCTCGAGATCCTGCTTCAATGCACCGACCTCCATAGTCAGTGCGGCAGAGGTCAGCAGCGCAGCCTGCAAACCCATATTGACATAATTTATTAGCAACCCTGCGTATATCTTTTTAGATCCTCAGTCCGCTTTTCTTTACGAACACCGAGGCCGAGCATCGAAACTCTTGTCTATGCAGTATTACATTACATAATTTTAACTTCTTACCTCAAAGCCTGTTAGAAGGCTACTGCAGGCTTCAGTCAGCCCGCTCTTGGCGAGCTGAACCTTCTGAATCACCGCATTCATAACAGTGCGGTGTTCTTCCTCAATGGAAGCGCCTCGGAGCGCCTCCAGCAAGTTGTCTGGCGCCTCCGGTTGGACGGAGGCCGCCGGCGTCACGGTCTTGCCCTAATTGCGAAGGGGCCGCCTGCGGGACTCTAGAACCACTGCGGGTTCCGGCGTGGAGTCCGGCGCAAAGTCCGGGAGGCTGCCTTGCGGCACCTCCGGAGCCTCCTCCCGATGGGTCCCTTCCCGGGATCCCACCTCGGCGTCCTCAGCGGCGCGAGGGGTGGAGGCAGTCGGAATGGAATCCACATCCGATGCAGCCAACGACCCGCTTGACGAAGCGGGGAGATCATCATCGGCTGGACTACAAGCAGTATGCGGCATTAGAAGGACACTATGTGACATAAAAAGAAATTATAAATTACTCAGGAATCCGGATACTTACGATCTCGCCGAAGGCCTGGCCCTTGAAGGCCATTCTTCTTCGCCAACGTTGGCATTGGCGGAACTGTCCGGGGGAATAGTTCTTCCCCTCTTGGACCCTTCGGCCTCCCCTGATGGGGAGGCCTTCCTTTTTCTCTCTCCCTCCTCTGGGAGAGAGTCTTCTTCCTCCTCCTCATCTTCGGGGGAGGAATCCTCCTCGGAGTCGTTGGACACCTGAAAACGGGAACTCTTTCGAGTACCCGTGGCCACCTTCTTGGCCTTCCTCTCCGGCACCACATGCGGTGCCGGAACCAGCAGCCCCGCTAGACGGGCGTCTACTGGGTTTTCTGGCATGGGAGCCGGGCAGATTAGCTGCTCGGCCTTCTTCACCCAGTCCTGTCAAAGGAAAAGGGAGATTGAAACCCACTTAGGTCGAACTATTAACAACAAGTGTCCCGTAAAGGGGTAGAATCACTTACCTCGTCAGCCGGACGCTGCGAGTGAAATCCGTGGTCTTCCGTCGCGGATGCGGGGGCTTCGGCGCCCTTAAACAGCACCCTCCAGGCGCCTTCGTACGTCGTGTCAAAGAGCCCGCTCAACGCCTGGTGCTGTTTTGGATCGAACTCCCACAGATTGAATGCCCGTTCTTGGCATGGGAGAATCCGGCGGACGAGCATGACTTGGACCACGTTAACAAGCTGAGCTTCTTGTTCACCAGCTTACGGATCTGAGGCTTGGAGTCCGTCGGCTCCTTGAACTACCCCATAGCAAGCCATTCTCTTTCCGGAGGTGAGCTGCACAGGATACCAGATCTGAACTTGGGGCCGCCACCCACTTAGGGTCGCGGCTCGGTGATGTAGAACCACCCGACCGCCACCCCTTGACGGATTCCACGAAGGCCCCTTGAACCAGAGGGCGTTGGGCATCTTGCCCAACATGGCGCCTCCGACTCCGCTGCGTGCCCTTCACTACCTTCGGCTTGACGTTGAAGGTCTTGAGCCACAAGCCGAAGTGGGGCTGGATGCAGAGGAAGGCCTCGCACACGACGATAAACGCCGAGATGTTGAGGTTGAAGTTCGGTGCCAGATCATGGAAATCTAGGCCGTAGTAGAACATGAGCCCCCGGACAAAAGGGTGAAGTGGAAAGCCCAGTCTGCGGAGGAAGTGGGGGAGAAATACGACCCTCTCATGGGGCCTGGGGGTGGGGATGAGCTGCCTTGTCGGCGGCCGGTCTGTGATGTCGCCGGGAAGGTATCCGGCACTGCGCAATTTGGCGATGTGCTCCTCCTTAACGGTGGAGGCCAACCATTTACCTCCCGCTCCGGACATGGTCGGAGAAGGTTGAGATGAGATCTGTGAACTTGGGCCTTTGGAGCTCGAGTCTTGCGGAGATGGATAAGCAAAGGAGGAAGAAGGCGAGGTAAAAGGCGGATCCTTATCCCTTATATATAGGCGAGACGAAGACTATCGTCCCCACCGGCCTGGTAAAACTCGCTTATCTCCCAAGCGCCACCATCAATGGCGCGGTTGGGTTACCCACGTCTGTATTGATGAGAATCCCGGAATAAGGGGAACACGATCTCTGCTTCGACAAGACGTGCCAAGGAAACCGCTTCGCTAAACGCGCTGAGGTGGTGTAATAAAAAACAATTCAAGTAAAGGCTTGGTAGTGGCATGACGTCACGCTACAATATACGTCAGCAGATTGAACTTGTGTACATAATATTCTCTCTACGGTGGAATGTGGAATTTATTTTGCAGAGCCGGACACTATTCTGGTGTTCACAATCTTCTATGGATTATTCAGAGGAGGAACCCGCCTGGCAATGCCGAACATTATGCGCGCCGGACTCATCGTCATTGAAGCCAGGTTTAGGGGCTACCGAGGGAGTCCTAGACTAGGGGGTGTCCGGACAGCCGGACTATCATCGTCCGCCGGACTCCAAGACTACGAAGATACAAGATTGAAGACTCCGTCCCGTGTCCGGATGGGACTTTCCTTGGCATGGAAGGCAGGCTTGGCGATACGGATATGTAGATCTCCTACCATTGTAACCGACTCTGTTTAACCCTAGCCCTCTTGGTGTCTATATAAACCGGAGGGCTTTAGTCCGTAGGACATAACATCCATTACAACAATCATACCATAGGCTAGCTTCTAGGGTTTAGCCTCCTTGATCTCGTGGTAGATCCACTCTTGTACTACCCATATCATCAATATTAATCAAGCAGGACGTAGGGTTTTACCTCCATCAAGAGGGCCCGAACCTGGGTAAAACATCGTGTCCCTTGTCTCCTGTTACCATCCGCCTAGACGCATAGTTCGGGACCCCCTACCCGAGATCCGCCGGTTTTGACACCAACAAGCACCATTGACATCATCATGCCTAGCTAAAAAGGCATTAAAGAAAAGCACTTGTTGGGAGACAACCCAATATTTACCCCTATTGTTTTTGTGTGTTCAGATGGTTATGCTACTGTATTAATCATGTTTTATAGCTTTTTTTCAATAAAGTGCCAAGTAAAGTCTTTGGGATAGTGTGGATGATAGTTGACTTGATTCTGTGCAAAAACAGAAACTTTTGCTCTCAGTTCAGGAATTTTCAAAATGAACGTGCTTTTGATCTGAAATTTTTACACAAGATTGATATACAAATTGCCTAGATTGTCCTAATTTTTCAGAATTTTTGGAGTTATAGAAGTATGTAAAGTTTCCAGATTCTATAGACTTTTCTGTTTTTGACAGATTCTGTTTTCTATGTGTTGGTTGCTTATTTTGATGAATCTATGAGTAGTATCGGAGGGTATGAACCATGGAGAAGTTGGAATACAGTAGATGTAACACCAATATGAATTTAGAATGAGTTCACAACAGTACCTAAGTGGTGATTTATTTTCTTATACTAACGAAGCTCATAAGATTTTTTGTTGAGTTTTGTGTGTGTGAAGTTTTCAAGCTTGGGGGGGCGCAATGCACCCCAAGGTAATATTCAAGGGAGATACAAGCAACTAAGCTTGGGGATGCCCCAGATGGCATCCCCTCTTTCATCTTCATTCATCGGTAACCTTACTTGAGGCTATATTTTTATTCACCACAATAATGTGTTTTGCTTGGAGCGTCATTTTATTTTATTTATATTTGCTTGCTGTTATTCAGAGACATGTTTTCTATATTTTAGTTCAATAAAAAGGTCAAGTATAACCTTTACCATGCTTATTTTACAAGTCTATATGTTGCTGTTTTGAAAACAGAAAGTTTGTTGTTATGTTTTGAATATTGGTGAATAGTCAGAACATGATAAAAACTTGAAATTTTTACACAATGAGTAACAATAAATTTTCTACAGTGTGGTAATTTTTAAGAATTTTTGGAGTGAGGAAAGTATGATTCCTCTTGCATTCCTTACAGACTGTTCTGCTTAGACAGATTGTTGTTATGTTTGCATATGTTTGCTTGTTTAATGATTCTATTCGAGGATGGGAGTTTTTAATATGCAGAGGCATTTAGTATGTAATGTCAAATTATAACTTTAGTGATTTTCTACAGTAGAGAATGATAAGGTTTTGCATGGATTTATACTAATTATCTCACGAGTTCTTGTTGAGTTTTGTGTGGATGAACTTTTTAAGATTTAGGGAAACCGTGGTATGAGAGGAATTAAGGAGACACAAAAGCTCAAGCTCAGGTATGCCCAAGGCATTCCTAATTAATATTTCAAGAAGTCTCAAGTATCTAAGCTTGGGGATGGCCCGATTGGCATCCCACCTTTCTTCTTCAACAACTATCGGTCAGTTTTGGTTGAGCCTAAGTTTTTGCTTCTTCACATGATATGTGCTATCCTTGCAATGACTTTTTATTTTGCTTTGCTTGCTGTTTGAATAAAATATTAAGATATGAAATTCTTAAATGTTAGAGAGCCTTCACATAGTTACACAATCATTTGACTACTCATTGATCTTCACTTGTATCTTTTTGGAGTAGTTTGTCATTTACTCGTGTGTTTCACTTATATCCTATGAGTAAATTGTTGAATGAATTAAATATCATAAATCTGAATTTATATATGTTTCATATGCTTATACCATGGGGAGTAATGACTTCACATATAAGAATTAGAGGTGGTAAATTTATTGCAAGTTAGCAAACATGGTATTGGTCACTTGAACAATTCATGAAAGAATATTGAAGGAAGAGAGATTTCACATATAAATATACTATCTTGGACATCTTCTATGATTGTGAGCCCCATTATTATTTTCAAACTTGAGCATATTAGTTGAAGTTGGACAAGGAAGACAACATAATGAATTATGCTTGGGTATATTTGTATAGAAGTTATATTGTTATGGATCCTCCAACATGTGGTGCTTGCTATTAGAATCTTTTGCTAGCCAAAATTTCTGTACTAAGCGGGAATACTGCTTGTGCATCCAAACTCCTTGAACCAAGTTTATTCCGTGAGTGTCCATCATATCTACCTATATGCGGTTTTTACCTGCCGTTCCAAGTAAATTTGCATGTGCCAAACTCTAAACCTTCAAATAATAATATGTTCTGTATGCCCGAATCGCTCATGTAGTGACTAGGGGCTGTTAGTATCTTCCATGCTAGGTGGGTTATTCTCACTATGAGTGGACTCCGCTCATCATTCACAAGAAAATGGTTGGTAATTAACCGGGATGCCCAATTCCATGCTCAAATCAAATCAAATATATTGCAAACAAAATTCCCCCAAGATTGTTGATAGTTGGACGGTACCCGTTGTTTCGGACAAGCCGTGGAATGTGCTTGTTGGTGGTGGGGGAGTAAAAACTTTACCATTCTATTTGTGAACCGCCTATAATGTGTCTAGCATGGAAGATAGTGAGAACTCTTGGTTGTTATGTTGACAATGAAAGCATACCTCTCAAAATTATTTTCATCTCTGTTTTAAAAGCTTCGAGCTCTGGCACCTCTGCAAATCCCTGCTTCCCTCTGCGAAGGGCCTATCTTTTACTTTTATGCAAGAGTCAGTAGTATGCCTTCTCATTAGAACCTACTCTTTAGTTGGCAAGCATCATGTGATGGGGTAAGATCTAAGCATATATGGTCATTCAAATATATTTGATCATGAATTATTATTGTTGAAAATTATCTATATGATAAATAAGTTGGGAGGTGAAACTTTAAGCCCCTATCTTTCTCTGAGTTCAATGGATGCTATTTGTTCTAAAAATATGCTTTGAGTGGTAGCAATCATGGAAGACCATATGATAGTTGAGTATCTGGGATTTGCTAAATCAAAGCTCTTACATAGACCCTTCCTGAAAATAAGATGAATTACAATTGTTTGATGACTGAGAACATAGTTTGTTAGTTTTCAAGAAAGTTTATGGTATATGCTTTAACATGTGAATAGATTGTTACTTGATCATGAGAAGCCTTATGATATGAGCTACCATTATGATATATAATGATGCTAGAAAAAGTGATTGAAATTATCATTGATCAAACTTGCGAGCTTCCTAGCATTCACACTTCATAAATTATTTCTTTTATCATTTACCTACTCGAGGACGAGCAGGAATTAAGCTTGGGGATGCTGATACGTCTCCAACGTATCTATAACTTATGAAGTATTCATGCCATGTTTACAATAATTTTATATGATTTTGGTATGATTTGATTAGAACTAACTCGGACTAACGCTGTTTTCAGCAGAACTATCGAGGTGTCCTTTTTTGTGCAGAAATGAAAGTTCTCGGAACGAGCTGAAAATTTACGGAGAATATTTTTGGAAAATATAAAAAATACTGGAACAAAAAGATATCGGAGAGGAGTCCCGAGGCAACCATAAGGGTGCCCCCCTAGAGCGCGCCCCCTGCCTTGTCATCACCTCATGGGCCCCCTTGACTTGTCCCTGACGCCAACACCTCCTACAAATCCCAAAAACCTCAGAAATAAACCTAGATCGGGAGTTCCGCCGCCGCAAGCCTCTCTAGCCACGAAAAACCAATCGGGAGCCCATTCCGGCACCCTGCCGGAGGGGGAATCCATCACCGGTGGCCATTTTCATCATCCCGGCGCTCTCCTTGACGAGGAGGGAGTAGTTTACCCTCGGGGTTGAGGATATGTACCAGTAGCTATGTGTTTGAGATCTCTCTCTCTCTCTCTCTCTCTCTCTCTCTTGTTCTTGATTTGGCATGATCTTGATGTACCGCGAGCTTTGTTACTATAGTCGGATCTTATGGTGTTTCTCCCCCTCCACCTTCTTGTGATGAATTGAGTTTTACCTTTGAGGTTTCACTATTTTCGGATTGAATACTATTATGGATTTGAGAACACTTGATGTAGGTCTTGCATGGGATACCCATGGTGACAATGGGGTATTCTATTGATTCACTTAATGTATGTTTTGGCACTCAACTGGCGGATTCCCTAGGTGACATTTGGGTAATCTATGCATAGGGGTAGATGCACGTTTTCGTCCTTGTTTCTCTGGTAGAAATCTTGGGGCACTCTTTGAGGTTCTCTGTATTGGATTGAATATTATGAATCTGTAGTTGTTCGGTGCATATCGTATAATTGACCCACGGATACTTGTGGTGACATTGAAGTATCTAAGTGACATTAGGGTTGATTGATGTGTGTTATATGGTGTTATTTTACTACGAACTCTAGGGCTGTTTGTGACACTTATAGGAATAGCTCATTGGATTGATCAGAACGAATAACTTTGAGGTGGTTTCGTACCCTACAAGCAATTTCATCTTATGTTCTCCATGATAGGAACTTTGGAGTGACTTTTATCGCATGTTGAGGGATTGCCATATGATCTAGTTATGTTATCATTGTTGAGAGAACTTGCAATAGTGAAAGTATGAACCCTAGGCCTTGTTTCAAAGCATTGCAATACCATTTTTGCTCACTTTTACCACTTGCTACCTTGCTGTTTTTATATTTCAGATTACAAAAACCCATATCTACCATCCATATTGCACTTGTATCACCATCTCTTTGCCAAACTAGAGCACCTATACAATTTACTCCCTTTGTTCGAAAATACTTGTCGTAGAAATGGATACAGGTGGATGTATCTAAAACTAAAATACGTCTAAATACATCCATTCCTCGGACAAGTATTTCCAGACGGAGGGAGTACCATTGTATTGGGTGTGTTGGGGACACAAGAGACTCTTTGCTATTTGATTGCAGGGTTGTTTGAGAGAGACCATCTTCATTCTATGCCTCCCACGGATTGATAAATCTTAGGTCATCCACTTGAGGGAAATTTGCTACTGTCCTACAAAACTCTGCGCTTGCGGGCCCAACACGCGTCTACAAAAAGAAGGTTGCGTAGTAGACATCAGGATTCCACTAGATATTGTTATGTGTATCTTCTTAAAACTAAAAATGAGGCTTAATATGTCTCATACGTATCTATATTTTTTTTATTGTTTCATGATATTATAATATCACTTTTGAAACATTTTATAGCAATTTGTATTATTTTTCTGTACTAACATATTAATTCAATTCTCAAAGAAGTTGTTGTTTTCTGCATATTTTTGGTTTACAGAAAATCCATATTTATGAAGCTCAAAATACCATGAGGATTTTGACGATTTTTTTTCACAGGAAGAGGCCAGGAGGCCACCCAAGCCCAAAGACGGCCAGTGGGTGGCCCGCATGGGGTGGTCGTCTTGAGAACAATAACTCTTACAAAAAATAATAAAAACTAATTAAAGTTTAGAAGAAAAAATGACGGAAGACAAGAGTTGTTCTAACCATTTGGAGCTTTATGACGGTTGTCAGATCTAGAGTGTGTAGTGGTGAAACGACAAAGAAGCCAGAAATCATTACGGTGGCTCCTATTTAGCTTAGTATTGCTGGTTCTTTAATTACACTAGTAAGTATGCACATGCAACACACGTCTCAATTGTTATGATTAAAATAGTTTTTCATCTATACATGTATTATTACTGATAATAATGGTTTTTCGGATGGAAAACATGACTAAATGACGGACAAATAAATGACGTGCAAGTAAGTTCAAGATCAATAAGTTTATGTCCCCCCTCCCACCTCCCGCGCAATAACTAAATAAATTTATGCATTATATGATGCTAGTACCTAGTAATTAGTTATAAGCTATTTTTGTAGCCATATCATCTTGATTCTACCCTCTGTCCCATCATAAAAATTGACACATCACACATGGTTGCAACAGTTTCAACGTGATGGGAGTCAAATCGTTGCCTCTCCTGTCTCACACATGCCCTTGTTTCATCATGTCACGGAAGAAAAACACTTCCGTTATCAGTTAGATTGAAAAGAGTCAAGCCATATAAGCAAATGGACAAGCTGATTTCTTCATCATGAAATTTTATGTTTTGAAATAGTTGCTAAATATGTAATGTTTAGTCCAGCAACCAAATGCTTATACCCCTCAGTTGTATACATTTTTGCTTCACTCATGGTTCAGTGCCATGATGTCATAAAAGATATCTTAGTAAAAGTCGAATACATATATGTAGTAATGCAGCATGTGGGAAGATGGATTCATGCCTAATTAACAGATAACAAATCAATTATGAAAAAACATGGAAGCGCGGATTAACCATTGTTACATCCCAAATTTGTGAGAATATTTGTAAATTGTAGAAGAAAAAGGTACAACTATCAAAATAAAACAAATCTTGAATCTTTGTTCATTAAAAAGTAACTTACCCTACAGTCTAATCACAGAAAAACACATAAGTAAACAACTTGTTGTTTTCTAAAGAGGATGAATTTCATTGGCAGCATGTCTGAACTATCATAAGACAATTAGTCTGAACTCCTAAAATTTGTTACTCAAGAAATCATATGTAGGCCCCTGAAATTTTTCTATGCATTTTTTGGAAGAGAAGAGCTCTATATCATATCCGAAGTATTGTGCGATAGTTTGTTTCTTGAGCCTAAACAAAAGCAAAACTTTCTCTAGACACTTGCCTGATGTAAGAGGGGAAGAAACGTTCATAATTTCAAAATGGAGGACAATTCACACTTGCCTTTTTTACAAACAAAGGGGTTGTCTATGTAGGCGGACTGGTGGAGACATCTCTGAAGAAAAACTCAACTCTACTTTTTACACAAAATGAAACTGACTGTGCACCTTAAATATATGCAAGCTTGTTCTGTATTTCATTGATTGTTCAAGGAGAAGGCATTAAGGAAGGAACCTACCTGGACATGATGATAATACAACCTACTCAGTCAGAAGATAATTCTTTTTTTATTTGGACAAGGCCACACTCACTCACAATTTCTCTGGTGAATCACTGTCTAATACGGAGTACGTGTATACAGTATTGAAGAAAGAAAAACAATCTAGTCACTTCCCCACCGCCCCCTCGCATCTCCTACCGTTCCCCATTCTCCCGGACGAGACTTGCCTGCTCCCTCCGCATGCGCCCATCCGTGCTCCCGCATATGTGGCTTGATTTGATTGGAACAAAATAAGGCCCGGCCCCATCCCTTAAAATCAGGGGGAGATGATTAGATTAGAAAGGAAAAAGGAAAAAAGACAGCCATAGGATGAAGTGGGAGCAAGGAGGGGAGCATGAAGAGGGAGCAGGCAAGCCGGATCCCATTCTCCCATGGTCGCCCCTGCTCTTCCTCCCCTTAATGTCGAATCTGGCCGCGGAAGTGGCCGTTGGAGGCGGGCGCGGAGGCGTGGGACTCGCACACCCCTGGTCTTCCCTGCTCCTTCATCGAATCCGGTCGCCGAAGTGACCGAGGCGGTGCTCGAGCTCGACATGCTCGCCGGGGATGCCGGGCTCCTTCCTCCTCCTGATGCTGTCGCCATCGCCGCCGCCGCCATGAGCCTCTCCCCCCTCTCCCGCGCTCATCCCAGTCCAGGTTAGTCTATCTCTCCGACCCCGCCGGATGCTCCTCCCCATCAATTTGGTTCGTAAAAAGGTGCATCACCTCACTCCATGCAATGTTCGGACCCCTAGGGTTATCTGCTCGGGGGCCATGGCGTGTTCCGCGTGGTGCTGCCTTCGCCGTCGCCGCCGCCCCCGCCCGACGATGAGGGCGCTGGGTTATGTCTCGTGCGTCGCTGCCTGACTTCTGGTCTGGGGAGACGGGCTTCATTAGCCAATAAATAGGGATGGGAAGGTCCGAGACTGGAGGTCCCTGCTCGCAAACTCACAATCCCAGAGGCTATTCTACTACCAGTCAAAAAGAGTAAGCTTTCTTCCTAGTTTTGGGTTTCCTTTAATCTGCTTAGTTGGTGGCTGTGTTGACGATGAGATCCTTAATGGTTCAATTTCATGAAGGAGAAGAAGAAGGTGCCGAAAGGGAATGAGCAACAAGTCTGAATGGACGGGTATGTTTTGATTCTGAGTTGCATTGCACATTATTTTTGTAATTTGGGAGATCCTTGGGGTTGCCTATGGAACGTTTCCTTGATGTGATGGTCGGGCATATTTGTTTACTAAATCAAAGTTCCAGATTACCTTCATGGGCAACTCCAAATATTTCTTACATGTCTTACCACAAGCATGTACATCAAAAACATTTATTCTAAACCGGTTCATGATAGATCAAAAAACCTCGTTGATGCTCTCACCTAATAGGATATCTACATGAAAGAAGGATATCGCATAACTGCATAGTTCCAACAAGCAGACATTCAAATGCACCATTTTACACTCTGGAAGCAGGAAGTGCAACTTCTTTAGTGCTTAGAATGGACCAGGTTACATGTTTTGTTTTCAATTTTAAATAAATAGTAAGCTTGCACGTGCAACACACGTATTATCATGTGAAAACAATTAGCATTCATCATACGAAGATAATATATCAATAAAATGATGAAAATACATTGATGTACCAACATAAGAGAGGCAATAGAGATGTTTAAAAATGTTGTAACACACTAAAAAAAATCTCGGACTAAAACCCTCGTGAACATATTGCCAAACCTTTGTATTCAAGTTTTTCCTATCAAATAGGTAATGCCGAGAACCTTTTTTTGTAATTACGCACATGGAAAATTCACAAAGAAGCGTATCATTCATCCTAATCAACTCCATATTATTAGGGAAAATCTAAAAGGCTAGAAACATAAACTAATGCATCTATCCACAAAATAAGCTCTGCTTCATGACACCGAACAGTGATTAAAAAGAGTTATTATGATCACACCAATAGGGCATCTTGCAATATAAGAGAAATCAATCAAGTCTATCATGTATATTTAGGAAAAAAGCAGATATTGCAGTAACTTTTTGTGTTTAAGTAATATAAAAGAGGTTCTGGAATATACTCCTTGGCTTCTTCTAAGGCTCGGTATTTAATGAGATCCTGTATTCATCTAGATTCAGAACAGCACCAAGGCTTTTAAATACTTGAGCATAAGGGTTATGCTTTAGTATTGCCAGAATCTTCCGTATGAGATCTAACCTAAGATTTGGAGACCTCTTAACCCTGTGAAACAAGTTTTCATCAGTATCGTAAATATATAGCTGCAAATGCCGAGGGCCATTATCACCAGACTCCGGATCATCAAGAGCGTGGTAGAACCCCCCACACGCATGAAATGTATATATGTCGGTTCCTGCTCCGGTGCTGACTCGACGATCAAGGGTAACTCCCAGACTTGTGAATGAGAAGTGGGAGTTGAAATACCGTATATTTTCTCTGAAATATTTAGCATCCTCATCATCTAGACTTGTAAACAACCGTTTCAACTCCTCAAAAACATCTGGAGTAAATACATCCACGTTCCCCTTTCTGCAGCAAAACGTAGGCCCCTCGTATTGAAATCGCAAAGCTCCACAATGGCGGCAATCACCAACTTTTCTAAGCACACTATGCTTTTTGGGCAGGTTCATGTAGACTTTGTCATGAGCATCATTATTGGGAGCTCCATCACCATCCTGTTGAAGGAAATATGCCCTAGAGGCAATAATAAAGTTATTATTTATTTCCTTATATCATGATAAATGTTTATTATTTGTCGTGGATTTGTCACGGCAGATGTCCTAGTGAAAGGACTTAGTCGTGGAGCCATCGCTACGGGTTAACTTGAAGGGTTAAAGCGGACACAAAGACACAAGGGTTTATAATAGTTCAGCCCCTTCGATGAAGGTAAAAGCCTACATCTAGTTGTGATGGAATTGATGTGGTCTCGATGGCTAGGGAGCAAACAAGCTTCGCCTAGGCTCGAGTTGTTGTTGTCTGTCATTGAACCGCCGCCGAGTCGTCCCCTTATATACACGGGTGACGCCCGTCGGTCCATAGAGTCCCATACCAGTTCATATTCGTATCCCGGTTGGTCTCTCTCTATTCCTAACTTACAATACAAGTTTACATATCAGGCCGGTTTACGGCTACAGGTTCTAAACCGACTACAGGCCTTGGGCCTTCATCCGCTTATACTACTAATGAAGTTAACCCGCCCTGTAGGCGGTTCACGCCCAGTGGTAATATCCCCAACATTAGGCTCCAGATTGATTTGAACTGGTTCATGTCAATCCTTCACAAAATCTTTGTCTTCAACATCTTCTGGTAATTGGTAAACCGCCACGCCGTCGTCATCTCTGGTTGCTGTAAACCGGCATGACGTCATCACGAAGTTAACATTTACGACGCCTTCTTTTATTAATGGATCTGCAATACCCAAGTCATCAGCTCCACTTCCGAAATTTTGGCTCCTAGATTCGCGCGCCTGACCCACGTCTGTTGCCTTATAAATAGGACCGAAGGGTCATTTCCTTTTCTCCCCTTCGTCTCTTTCTCTTCGTCTTCCTTGCATTCGCCAGCCTCGGAGCTCCGCCGCCGCCATTGGCCTCTGCATCGTCTTGGGCCGCTACATCAACCTGAATGCACCAGAGTACTGCGGTAGCCTTCCGCGTCTTCTTTGTTTCTAGTAAGCCTTCTGTTCTTCTTGACATAGATCTGTTCTAGGGTTTCATGTTCTTGTCGTGTTCATCGCTTGCTCGTGCTCGTACCCAGACTCCTGGATAAATCTATGAACCCCTGCTCTGGTTAGCAGTAGCCTTTTAGCATCCGCCTGTAGTTTCACGCTCAAGTCCATAGATCTCCTCTGTATATCTGCCCATTGACTCACTTCCGTTCCGCTTTTATCCTTTTGAATATTTTCTGCTTTTCTGAACTTGCTTCAGATCCATTGTTGTAATAAGACTTTGTGAAACCTGTTTCTGCATACTTAGCCATCCGCAACCTCGATTGCTTTCAATGTTTAGATCAGGCGGTTTAACTTAATATAGAAAAAGTTAATAAACCGGTATATACCATTAGTCCCCTTGTTGAACCGCCAGAATTTTTATCCATATGATGCCACCTCATAGAAATCCGGTTTACATGTACTGCCTCCGGTTTAGCATTGTTCAGACCAGCACCTTCTTTTATCCAACATATTCTTGAACCGGAATCACCTATTTCTTGTAGATCTCACCATGGCCAAACAAGTATATGAGTGCAATTGGGTTCCTTCTCGCGTCATAGAGACTCAGCTGGATGATTTAGTCTTGATCGGCGCTTTAGACAGCAAAGATACTATCCACTGGAGGGTTCCTGGCAATGAATGTCCTCCCACACCTCAAGAGGGAGAG